>PVJS01007952.1:0-54507 GCA_004027185.1 Glis glis
TTTGCAGTACTGGGGATTGAACCCAGGGGCATTCTACCTCCGAGCTACACCCCCAGCCCTATTTTTAATTCTTTATTTTAAAACAGGGTCTCACTACATTACGGAGGGCCTCACTAAGTAGCTGAGGCTGGCTGCAAACCCGGATCCTCCAGTCTCAGGCTCCCAAGTACTGGGATTACAAGCGTGCACCACCACGCACGGCTAGAAGAAATATTCTGATCAACTATTTCTGACCACTCTAACAGGGCCACTGGGTGTCAGAGTTTTAATAGGACATAGCAAAATGACTTTCCCAAGAGCTACTGCTCTGTGGAAGTGAGGCCGGTGCTGGTAGGAAGAGGTGAGAACTCTCTCAAACAGTTTTTAGTTTAGCAGGAGAGTATATCATTCAAGGAGTTATCAGTAAATAAGCACCGTATCGGTATTCTATCAGTTCTTCGACTACACAGATAAGAAAACACAAATTTTCCATGAGAAGCTAGAAAAGAGCAGAGAAGCTGATGTCTGACAGCATCGTGCTGAAATGGGTTGACGTGGTGGACTCTTAGAGGAAGGAGGAAGATGAGGAGACAGGGAGGAGGACACAGAGGGAAGCAGAGGGGGAGAAAGAGACAATTTCATTCTCTGTTCCGAAGTCTAGTCACAGCACTCAGCTTGCTTTTCCCTTCAAGCTGACTCACCATTGCAGTTGCCATTGGACAGAGAATTGAGCAGCATGTTTTGTTCACACTGAAAGGAAAGCAAATGTAAAGACAAATATTATAAAAATGTATTGCCATCCATGAATAAAAGCACATCGCTCCTTTCTCATAGTGAAAAACAAAAACTTGTCTCCAGCAAATATTTCCCACTAGCCTTGTTTTCAGGATGCTATAATCAACAAACTTTGAAATGATAAAATGACAATGACTTCTAAGTATACATTAATCCAGTAAATAATACATGTTATTGAGTCAGGCTGTCTTCTTTAGAACATCTCCTGTAAGATTAAGCTTGGCTTGATTTTGGATCAGAAATTATTAATTTGCATGTGTTTTTCATGTAGCACACATAGTTAGAAATTAACCTCATTGGCATGGCATTTTCAGAGGGGGAGATGCTGATCAGGTATTTTCATATTACACAAAAGTTAGCTCCACAAAAATGGCTGACAGACAGTCCTGATTTATGAAGATGCTATAATGAGAATGAAAATGGTCCTGCATCCTCAGCTAAGCTTCTCTGATAATGTCTGATGCCTCTAATGAGATCACATGCTGTTTACTTCTCAAATAATGTGTTATTGTTATTTTTGTTAATGATTATGATAACAATTGATATTTTTAGTAATTACTATATACCAAAGATATGACATTGATTATTAAATCCTTAAAACAACCCTATGAAGTTATTAATCTCATTTTCCCCGAGGGAATCAAAGATTAGAAAAGATATAAAACTTGAGAAAGTCACAAACCTAGTAAAACGCTGGGCTAGAATCAAAGCCTATGTGTTTCCAGTTCCAAACTTTGTGCTCCCAAACACTGCCTTATGCTAGTTCTATCATGGAGTCAGCTTTTCTTCAGTAAGGCAGATTAGAGAACCTCTATTTTCTCTTCTTGATTCCCAATAATACAGCTTATCTATTTTACATTACTCTGATAGTTATCAGCTGCACAGTTCCCGCCAGGTTATTTCACATTTCTAAATCTCAACCTTCCTTTTCAGGTAGTACCACTTACATTGTGTGCCTGGTGATGATGAAGTTAGCCTAATTAAAGGGACTGGCCCATGAGAGACATTCAATAAATGTGAATTTCCTTTGCCTCCTCTTAGAAATACCTTGTCTGGAACTTTCTGTGCCAAATAATTTCAAACAATTTACATAGGCACTCTGCCTTAGAAGAGGTAGATCATAACTCCATATTCCTTATGTGTGAGCTACACACAGTGTGTTCCTTCTACAAAATAGAGTGTAGAAAGGGTGAAAATATAGTAACTACAGAGGAGAAACTGGGCAAGCACTACCTCTTCCAGGTTAACATCAATAATAATAAATCATGTTGATATATGTACCCTTGATTCAATGTCAAGAAAATGGTCCTTTATTTCTACAGTTTTCCTACCAAAAACCCAAAACCCCAGTCTTACTATAAGAAAAAACACCAAACAAATAATAATAGAAGGGCATTCTATAAAATACCTGACCAATACTACTCAAAATTTTCAGTCTTTAAAAAGGGAAAGTTTGGGAAACTGTCATAGGCAAGAAGAGTCAAAGGAAGCATGATGACTAAATATAATGTGGTGTCTTGGATGGAATCCTGGAACAGAAAGAGGATGTTAGGTAAACTAAGAAGATAGGAATAAAGCATAGATTTTAGTTAATTATATCAATATTGTTTTGGTAGCTGTAACAAGTATGCCACAACATTAATGCAAGATGGTAATAATAATAAAAGAAATCAGGTGTGGTATGGGTTATACAGAATCTATACTATCTTCTCAATTTTTCTGTAAACATGAATAAAACTGTTCCAAAAATGAAGCATGTTTTAACGAATATACCATGTCTAAGCAAGAAAAAATTGTAGATAGACAACATATCTAAATTTCTCTTCCATAGTGAGGCTACAAAATGGTGATTAATATTATTATGGGAGTATCTATAGACTGTACAATAACATGTATGAATCCATCTCATGTATAGCATCATGAGATTTCCTACACTTATGCATTCAGGGAGATATTTAATGACAGGTGGGATGTAGGTTGACACAGTATGACAAAACAGGAGATCTTTTATTCATTTCAGGAAATGATTTGTCTGCCTTGGTGTGTCTTAAATGGCCCTTCCATCACCACTGTTTGGTAAAAATGCAACTTCCAGAGAAGACCCAGGCACTGCCAAAGTACTCAGGTTTAAGGCAGAGAACTATAGACCACTGTGCTAGGTGCAATAGAGGGAGAAAGCCATTGTAGAGCAAACTGATACAGACTCTACTCTAAAATTAACCTTGGAATAAATGCACAGGCCTTAAGACAAGAAGTAGATATTCTAAATAGTGTATACAAGAATAAAATGAGATGCCCAAGAGAGTATCCATGCAATGCTATATACTGTCCATTTGACCATTCTATATGAAAGTTTATTCCCAGTTCCTCAGAGAGCAATGTTTCCAGGTTGCATTTTGAATCCATGATATGTCCTTTGAAATCCTAGGCATGTAAATACACACAACATTTGCATTATTCTTGTTTTGTAGAACTCAGTTCTAACACATCCTTCTCACCATCATGAAGTTCTGAGTTAAAGAATCCCTTTGAGTGTCATTACCTACCAACACCCTGGGTTCAATGGACTCCATTTATTATTAGATTCACAATTCTGAACTCCCAAGTAGAGGTACCTCCTCACTGAAAGCTTCATTAATGAGGTTTATTTCTAACTGAATATGCTACAAAATAATAATATGCTAATTTTCAATCTCTGAAAACAAGTCAGAGCAAACGTAGTTTTGTGGGAAAATATTCTAAGGAAAACACCACCAACCCTCAGGAAATGATCAAAGAATCTTCATTTTGGTATACTACTAGGTGTACAAAGCCCACAAGGATGTAAATATTTACTTATTTATTTATTTATTTATTTATTCATTTATTTATTTATTTGATGGTACTGGGAATTGAACCCAGGGGCATTCTACTCCTGAGCTACACCCCCCAGCCCAATTTTATTTTTTATTTTGAAACAGGGTCTCACTAGGTTGCCAAGGGCCTTACTAAGTTGCTGAGGCTGGTCTTGTACTGGGAATTACAAGTGTGTGCCACCACGATTGATGGAAGTACATATTTTTAAGAAGTAAATTTACATTTCGAAAAAATATGACAACAAACTTTTTATGGGTTAATTAAGTTATTTGAAACTCTGGTCAAATTTTCTCCCAATACTGTTAGGCATGGTGGTTGGGAATTTATGTTGGTCTACAAAAACTTACCTAAATCATAATATGTCTGTATACTGCTGCATGGTATACCAAGGCTTTGTGAAAGACATAGAACTAGTATTTAACTTGAACAACTAGAACTATATCTCCCCCTTCATTAAGAAAGCAAGTTCTCAGTCCAAAACCACTGGTGGTGATTCCCAATATTTCCTTGAAAGTGAAATCCTAAAGAGCACAGGAGGAGTTAAAATAGGTGTGGTGACACATAGGCAGTGCTGGCATCTTGCACTTGGAATCTCTGCAGTGCCACAGGGTCCCATGCTTAGAAGAATCTCCCAGTTGGTTTATGCTCTGCTGTCACCATCTTGACAATTTTAGTAATTGTTGAACAAAGGAACTCACCATTTTCATTTTGTACTGGGAGCCTGCAAATTACATTTCTGATTTTGTATACAGGGGCTCTATCGTATGAATCAGCAGGAGGCCTATAGGCAAAAGCATAAAACTGTGAGGGATAGGAATGTCCTTCGAGACAGTTCCAGAGATACAAGAAATAGGAGGGCTAAGATCTCCTGTGTGCTTGGGTGACTGAGACACAACACATGCTGGAGGACATAAGAGAAAGAAGAGATCTTATGGTCTGGAATAGTCAAGGAAAGCTTCATATAAAGGGCAGTCAACCAAACTAATAAAATAAGCAAAGTATACTTTTGAGTAGGCCAAACACCATTCTAAGTGCTTTGCTCATATGAACTAATGTAATCATCTCGATTTAAGATGAGGAGCCAAAAGCAAAAAGGTTCAGTAACTCAGTTAAGATTCAACAGCTAGTAAATGGCAAGCCCAGGGAGCTTGGCTCCAAAGTCCAGGCTCTGAGTACTGCAGGGGGTCTAAGGATTAAAATGATGAAGGATAGCTCATTTACATTAAATCATACTGATGTATATTTGACTCAATACCTCTGATAATGGACATTACTTATGGAGATAAAGAAAGCTAAATTTTATAATAAAGTCATTATAATGTTGGCAACAATTTATGCTTCTCTGAGATCATTTAGTATATTCTATCTCTTTAAGAAAAAGATATGAGGGCCGGGCGTGGTGGCGCACACTTGTACTTTGGGAGGCGGAGACCGGAGGATCCGGGTTCGCGGCCAGCCTCAGCTCTCTCTCTCTCTCTCTCTCTCTCTCTCTCTCTTTCTCTCTCTACTTAGTGAGGCCCTCCGCAACTTTGTGAGACCCGGTTTCAAAATAAAATATAAAAAATAGGGCCGGGGGTGTAACACAGAGGTAGAACGCCCCTGGGTTCAATCCCCAGTACTGCAAAAAAAAAAAAAAAAAGATATGATACTTTTTTTTCTGGTTAGGACCTTGGTAAAAAGTCCTTTGAACCAAGTGACTTGTTTTACTTACTTTTCATGAGGTTATAGTATCTGCTGAAGATTAGATATGCACTAAATAAATGAATAAACAAGAGAATAATTACCTAAGAGCTAACTATAAGAACTAAATGAGAAGTATAATACCAGGTTTTGCTGAGGGAAGAGGCCTGCTAACACTAATAATGTATTGTTATTTACATGAGACCATTTTTAGTGTCATGATGTACAGTTACCTGTAGTGTGACATTCTAATCATGAAACCCCTTTTCCTACCTTGCTGATATCATCAAGTGGCTGGTTGTTGGCATTTTCCTTTTGGAATATGTTCATTAGATCAGTATGAAATTTCTTCGCATTCAGAAAAACAAGTGGATTGTTAATTGAGATGATTTTCACCTGGTGTAGGGTTTCCTTTTAGAGAAGAAAAAGGAGTAAATTCAGAACTCTGAATTAAACAAAAGAGAATAATTATACCCAATGAGTCTAAGTTCAAATGTTGCTCAATTATAGAAGCTATCTCTTAAGTTTTTTATTACTAAAATTTAGAGGCCTCAATGTAAACACTTCTTAGGGAAAATATGCACTTCTTTTGTACTAAGAAACATTAATAACCAACAGAAAAGTCTGCATATTTTCAGATAATGGCCCTTATTTCTACTGACTGGGATTTGAGGATGCAATATCCTAGAATGTCCAAAGACTTCCAGGAAGATCTATCCCCCCAAAAGTACTACTTTAATTCAGTCTATTAATTAAAAATTAACTTACTTCCCACAGATATTTTTAAAAAATAAAAATGTGTCCTAAAAGGTCAACTGTCAGCCCTTTACCTCATAATGACATAAGCTTTCCTTTAGCTGAAATATAACTATATTTCCTAACAGGAAGAAAGAGACTGAGAGGTAGTATTAGGAAGACAATATCACTTTGGGCAGGTCTAGCTAGGTTCCACTGCATTGCCAGGATGTAGGTAAAAGATGAAAAAGTTTTGATACAAAAGGTGTCTGTTTTGGCCATATGCCCAGGTATAACTGGCAGGACTCAGAAGTATGCCACTAAAGCTGTCTTCTCTATGACTTTGGGACAAGTGTCTGATTGAGAGGATGGTCAGTTCTATAAAATGGCAGCTTCTTACAAACTAAGCAAAATAATACTCCTCCAGGCCTTAGTACTGGCGTGGAAGAGGAGATGCAGAGAACAGTCACGCGGGCAGGCAGAGCAAAAAAAAATGCGAGAATAGACTAGGTGCATCCATTTGGACGGTTCATCTAACCTCTCTATGTTCCCTCATTTTTAAAAGTAGGTAAGTGTTTAAACTAGATAATTTCAGAAGTTTCTAAAGCTATAAAGTTGATTAAACTCTGAAAGTGAGGACATTTGCAACAAAGTAACTCAAGAAAACAAAAAACCTTAATCTGACAGACTAACTTTTAATCAAGAGTAATACTCCTAAAATCCAAAAATAAAACATCAATTCTTAGACCTGTCATATTTAGTCACCATAAATGCCAGTATATTGTTTGAAGATGAAAAAAATGTGTATCTGTCAAATAATAGAGATCAAATTGTCTCTGAAAAGACATTCTCAATGAAGTTGAATTCATTGAGTGGAAAGAAATTTCCCAAATCAGGAATGGGTGTTTCTCATGAAAAAGGGGTGACAAAGTGCGTGAATGGAACAGAGAGAAACAGATCGTTTTAAGTTGGCTAAAAATTCTACTCAACAGTTTCTATTCAAATCTTGCTCAATCTTAAGTTTTTTCTCCTCTTAGTTTTGACACAAAACATTAAGTAACTAATGATGTGTAATAATTTAATAAAATTAAAATCTCCATGTGCTACAGTTATTATTCAGTTGGGTGACAAGACTGGAATCAACCAAGGCTTAAGGACATGGAGAAATTTATACCATTTTGATCTTTCTTACAAACCCCCTCATTTACTTCCCCACATAGTTAGCACTTGAAGAAAGCCAAGATCAGATAGAGTTTATTAACCAGTGATTCTGAAGCTGAATGAATAGTCAGTCCAATGTTGGATTCTGTCTCAAAGCTGAGGATGTGACTTATTCGTGTCAGGTGGATACACTGTGGCCTTTAGGGGAATGAGAATCTGGGACTTCACACAAGCACTTAATTCTCATGACAAATTTAAGGGAAAAAAAGAGAAAGGCAGAGTTGGTGGAAAAGTTAAGGCTGGAACATTCCCAAAGGCTCTGAACTCAAATAGCTCTCTGTGAGGCAAATCTTTTCATGCTTATTAAAAACACAAGCCATTCCCCTAGAGTCACAGAAGGACTCCTGATGTTACTTCCTAGTCCCAGGCTACTTCGAAATACTCTGACATTAGTCCTTCTGGTGGGAGGCCAGTTTTCTCTGTTCTGAGGGAAATCATGAGATACTGAAACAAGTGAATGAAAAATAAAGGTGAAAAAGTTAGCCGGACAATGCAGGTTCAAAGTGAGAGCAATTTTTAAATTTGGCAAAAATAATTCAAGTCAACATTTCCCCCCTTACTTTAAACTGTTTTGGTCATCTCTTACCACAAAAAATTAGAACTCAAACACTATCATTTAGCCCTCCTAAGCATAGGCAGGGCAAGACAATTTACGAAAGTTGTTTCTTTAAAAAGGTGTTCATTGTGCAAGAATACAATCCTACTGGCATTCCAGTACCACTGGACTTAATTACCCTCTACTAAGAATATAGTCTCATTGACTAGTTTTCTTTTTAAAGCAATGTCATGAACTAATCTTGCTTTATTCCTTTCTCTATTCCCTCATTTCCTCTATCATTTAATTCAGAAAAACTATCAGTTTGCTTTGATTACTTTATGCAACTTAGTAATAGAAAAGAGGTTTCTAATGAACTAATCTGCACCATTATTATTTTGATGTGAACTGTAGTTTGATTAACCACCAATATAATCTTATCTGAATGCTAAACCAAAGAGATTTTCTTTTGTTCTATTGATTTGTTACATATTCATCATCACATATGTGGTGATCAATATATATCATTGGAAGTTTACACTAATTAAAAATTGAATTACCATGATTTTAAAAGTCATAATTTATCTGCTTCTTCTGATATCTTAAAACTATTGCATCCACAAAATTATTAATAATTGCACAAAAGAAAAAGGAAACTGGACTTACATCATCTGTTTCTGTCTTCACCTTAAATTCCATTTCTTTCATGTTTTTTATACTTAAAGTCTTTGCTCTAAAGTTAAGGCAGATAGAAAATACAAGTTATTTCCTGATCACTAGGTTAGACAGAAACAAAAGGGATAAGTCATCTTAACAATTAGAAAGTGTCCAAAGTAGCTTAAATCCTATATTCTACTTGTTGATCAAACATTAGTAAATGTGTAGGTCTCTGGTATACTCTGGAATAGAAAGTAACAATGAGGCATCTAACTAGAGACTAATAAGTGAAATTTACCTCATTTGTCTTCTCAGAGCCCCATATCTCCAAGCTGTAAGATGTGGATCAGTAAATAATTGTAGAAGACAAAAGTCTACAGAGTATATAGTATTTGTTAAGTTTTAGAAGAAAGGAAAGAAGAAATTAAAGAGAAGTTAGAATGAGATAATGAATTTCTATATATAGATTCTACAAAGATAAAATCTGTAGAGATCATAGTTAATATTTTTAAGAATATATGATTTTATAAATAATTTTTGTGGTACTGGAGAGGAAACTCAGGGAAATTCTACCTTTGATCTACACCCCAGGCCTATTTTATTTTATTTATTTATTTTTTAATTTATTTTTTTTTGCAGTACTGGGGATTGAATCCAGGGGCATTCTACCTCCAAGCTACACCCCCACCCCTTTTTTTATTCTTTATTTTGAAACAGGGTCTCACTAAGTTGGGTAGAGCCTAAGTAGCTGAGGCTGACCACGAACCTGCAACCCTCCTGTCTCAGCTTCCCAAGTATTGGGATTACAAGCGTGTGCCACCACGCCAGGCCTATTTTATTTTTTATTTTTAAACAGGGTCTCAACTAAGTTGTGGAGGGCCTCGCTAAGTTGCTGAGGCTGGCCACAAACCTGCAATCCTCCTATCTCAGCCTCCCAAGTACTGGGATTATAGGCGTGTATCACTACTCCTGGCTGATTTTACAAATAATTTTAAGGGAAGGTTGAGAATTGAGTAGAAGCACTATCCAATGAACAATAGGAGAGCAGATCATGATTCATTCTCGTTCTTTCTCTCTCTCTCTCTCTCTCTCTCTCTCTCTCCTTCCTGCCTATTATGAGGTGAGCAGCTTTTCTCCACCACATCCTCCCCACCATGATTTTCTTCCTCACCACAAGACCAAAGCAGTGGAGCCAAGCAACCACTGACTAAAGCCTCTTATACCATGAGACAAAGTAAAACTTTTCTCCTTTTCAGTTGATTTATCTCAGGTATTTGTCACAGCAATGGAAAGCTGACTAACATATTCTTATTTTATGTTGATTCCTCTTCACTAACATGAACATTAATATATATATATATATATATATATACACATTAAACATAAAATGATCTACATAAGATATTTTCTTATCTGTCTCCAATTCTCTGATAGCAAGTAAAACATGAGACTGTAGGACTATATGATATAAAGAAATAAAAGTAACTGGTAACACCATATACTCTGTTGCTGCATAAGAATAAAGAGAATATTTAAACAAGATCTTACCTTGGGAAACGTCCTAAGGCTATAGCTATGGTACAGACAACACCGAACAGCAGTCCCACATTGGCAGCAAAGCATATTGTAAATATATATGTACTGACCCATATGCCCTGAAAGAGCAATAGGAAACAGAAAATGTGGACTCTTTGGTATGCTCATCTTTCCCATGTTTGCTAAGTTCCTCACAATCTTATTATACAACATCCCCATCTCTCAGCAAGAATCTAGACTTTAAGAAGTGGTAAACAGAAGCGCAGGAATACAGAAACAAATCCTGGCTCCATCTGATTCTCAGCAGTAGAAGTAGGGAAAGGCTCATTCTTTTATTTCCAGGCACTGCCAACCCTTAGTTCAATCCCTAAGAATCACTATATTTAAAGTCTGTAAATAGTTGGCTGATGTGTATGTGGCCGAAAGAATGCCATAATTTCCCACTGTTTTCTCATTTGATGTAACAATATTGCAAGTAATTGTTTGCAGATTTTTGTCGTTCTCAACAATATTCTGTTTTCTAGGATTACTATAAAAAGAACTAATGTCATTTATTACTATGTAAGGCTCTCAAAGCCTAGTGTTAAAACGATTGAATCAAACAATATTGCCAATGCTACTTTTAGATCAACCACTGTAAAGATCATTATAATTTTGTTTACAAGGGACCACTTGTTGTGAAAGCTAACAATCAGGGCCAACTTAGTTTGGGAACATTTCAAAAAACTGCAAGAAACTCTAATTCTCTTTCAGTTGGAATTCCCAAGTTATTATACTTTTGTCCCCCACTTAATTATAATTGCAACAAGATACTGGAGTATAGTTGATATTTCTAAGCTTACTGTTGCAAAAAAATCTTTTTTTTTCGGTACTAAGGATTGAACCCAGGGGCATTCTACCTCTGAGCTATACCCCCAGCCCTATTTTTATTCTTTATTTTGAAACAGGGTCTCACTAAATTGCGGAGGACCTCACTAAGTAGCTGAGGCTGTCCGCTAACCCAGATCCTCCAGTTTCAGCCTCCTAAGTACTGGAATTACAAGTGTGTGCCACCACGCCCAGCTGCAAAAAATCTTTAAAAGAAAAATAATTTGTGAAATCAAGAAGGTTATAATTCTAAACACAAAATCCTGTATTTTCAAACTCTCCTTTCCACTAAAAAACAGGCATCACTCTGCCTAAACACACAATTTTAAGTTGATTTTCTTCTGTCCCAATGTTTTCAAATATTATCACTTTAAAAACATCTTCAAAAACATCATTTCAGTCCACTCACAAATGGAAGAGTTAGAAACTACACTGTAATCATAAAATAGCATAATAGCATGGGGGTAGCATAGTTTTGCTTTGTTTGTTTCTTCAGACAAGTTTGAAACAAACATTTCTTTTTTTTTTTTTTTTTTTTTTGCAGTACTGAGGATTGAACCCAGGGGCATTCTACCTCTGAGCTACATCCCAGCCCCATTTTTTGTTCTTTATTTTGAAACAGGGTCTCACTAAGTTGCGGAGGGCTTTATTAAGTAGCTGGGGCTGGCTGCGAACCCAGATCCTCCAGTCTCAGCCTCCCAAGTACTAGGATTACAAGCGTGCACCACCACGCCCAGCTACGAAACAAACATTTCTAAAGGGCACTTTTTTATTTGAAATGTTTTTTCTTCATCTGCATTATTTATTTACACTGAGCTTGAGTGATTCTTAATAATAGGCTCTTTGAAAAGCTAAGTCCTTGGAAGCAAATGGAGAGATTTTAATCTTTAATATTCCTTTTGATATAAAAAACACAAATATTCTGGAGTAAAAGAGAAAATATATTTTAAATGATTCTCATGTTACGATCCATCCCTTACAAATGCAATGCTGTTATTACTTATTATGAGATCCTTCCAGCCCGTTGTACTATAGGTTAGGACACTGAGATGCTTTTCCTTTATTCAGATGAATCAGCAGTCATTTGATTCGTCTATTTGTATGCAGGGTTGTTGTTGTTGTTGTTGTTGTTGTTGTTGTTGTTGTTGTTGTTTCCCTTCTTAGTGTATTACACTGTACTCAATCATATACAAAATATGACTGCAAAATTTTATCATTACTTCGACTTCCCTTGAGGACTCTGAGTCTTACTTATCCTTCAATGCTGAGCCTGCCTGTGTGCAACAGAATAGGCCTCACCAAAAGCTTATTAGTCCACTTCCTCCTGGCCAACCTCAATGATTCAAAATGGCATAGAAAATTAAGGATGTTGGCCCCTGCTGCTTAAAAAGCTACAGAGCCTGGAGGCTAGGACTCGTCAGAGCAACCAAAAAATTTTGTTACCATCTGGTTCTATTTTTAAAGCATATTTACTCTCCCACAACATCATCTATTATAAGTCAGGCTCTCCAAATGTTTAGTTATTTCTTGGGGCTTCATTTATAGTGTTGAAAAAATATCAAATGGCAATTAATAACATTGATCAGTAAACAGTTCCATTAACAGTTCCATTAGTTCCATATTGTTGTAAGTCCCAACAATATCCTGCGACAATTCCTGTTAGGACCCAAATGTTGGTTATCACAATTATCAGATATTGATTAGCTCTTGGGTCCCTATTTGTTTTGCATTCGAAAAAAACTAATTAGGCACTCACAGTCTCCAGACACAAGCTAACCCCAAGGTTAGCTTTAAGTGGAGGACACGTAAACTCTTGCTTCTTATAAGAAGTGTGTCAGTGTAAAGCACAGTTCAGCCGCTGTTGAATCACTCCATCTGTCCCTCACCTATCGGGTATACTCTCTGTTTTGGTGACAGATCCATACTATTAAATTTCTATAGATCTGCTCAGCTTCTCAAACTCTGTTCTAAGCTCCTGAGAAAAACCTCCATTTAGATTCTTCATTACTTCAAAGAGGGTCTTTACCTATAACTCAAGATAAAATCAATATTAAACTGCAACAAAATAAAGAAATAAAAGAGTTTCTGTTTTTTAGTGTGATAAAACTTTCAAATAATTTTACACACATAGACACACACATTTTTGGTAATTTTGCTTCCATGATATGTGGGCATATTACATCTATTGAATGATCTAGATATATTACGCCTACTGGCATAATACTACTGGGCAATATACCCTATACTTACAGAAGTCTGTGCAATATTCTTATTCCATATATATGCCCATATCATACCCCAATATTCCATGGCTTTTCATTATTGAATTCCTTAGCAGATAAGAGACACCAGTCACTTTGACCACAGGAAGTCACTGTCAAGCTAACCCAGTGTCTACGGGAATCATCATTCACCTGCTATATCCATGTCAACTTTCTCAATCCCATTCTTTGCCCACACCATGTTGCGTATTTATTCTGTTTTCAACTATCACTTCTAAATAGTACACTACCAATTCTAAGCTCTTAAACCATTTTTAAAAAATATTTATAAAATACCTCCATTCTCAACACATTCAAATGCAAACTCATTAACTTTATCCCCAAATCTGCCTTTCCTCCAATGTTCTCCTTCAGTTATAACATTAATATTCTTCAATACCCTACAATTAGAAACCTTGGATCACACTATACTCTTTTTCCTCTTTCATCTATTTATCTCATCATTTTACAATTCCTGTCAATTAATTCAGAATCACCTGAAACCACACCCTTTTCTCAAGTAATTGATAATGGCCCTAGTTCACACTTAACTAAACCTTCCCTAGACTATTTTGATAGCCTCCTACTTAACTGTCATCTGCAAGCTACTTTGTTATCTGCACGCTAAACCATTTTCCATATTGCTGCTAGAATACCTAAGTGTATTTGGATATCAGACTTTGACAGTATATTAAGGATATTTGTACTTTTCTCCTTTATAATAAAGTAAAGCAAAAGCAATAAAAATGAATATGTAAAGGAGAAAATCAGCCTTAATGAAAAAGCACATGGTTACAATGCCTAGCTACAAAATAAGTTACAGATCTGCCAAATACTGTGAAATCTGGATGAAAATCAAGGAGGACAACACTGGAAGCCATATTTTTTTCTCAAAGTTCAATCAATTATAGATTTTTTCATGAACATGAGAATCCTACATAACCATCTTCTTAATAAGAGTTTCTAGGGGCAAGAGCTTGTAAGTTCTGTAGCCAAGGTTGTGCCACTTTGTACCTAGAGATGTTTTTGTGTTGAAGGTGAAATGCCATTAGTATGGCAACCTAGCTTCCTAACCAAAGAAGAATGTTAGAGATGAAGCCAGATGGAGAATGAAGAGGAGACAAGTGCCAGGTCGCCAGAGAACCTGTAATTTCTGAGGTTTTGCTCCAACTAAGTACATATCTTCAGGTGACATACCTAAATCGTAACTGTGGGCTGCTCCAGCTCACTTCCTACCTCCTTCCATCCCCACATTATTTTTCAGTAAATAGCTAGAAATACATTGCAATCATAAAGGGATTGCCAAGGGACCTACTTCTAAAAATGGAGAAAGAAAATTTAAAAATATGAAATAGAGACAGTGACTAGGATTGCATATGTAATAGGAATTTCAGAAAAACTCTCAAAAATATGAAAATTCAAAAAACAAAGGCTTTATTTTAAAAAGAGAAAAACTGAAGGAGATAAAAAGCAAGCTGAAAAAACTGAGGAAATAGAGTGGGAATAAAAACATTACAGAGATCAAAGCAATATTTAAAACTAAAAATTAGTATAATCACAACTAGAAATTCATAATCAGAGATACAATGAATAATCCAAAAAAGATATATATAGGATAAAACAAAAGAAGCATGAGGAAATATACAGACATGGATAGATACAAAGTAAAACGAACAAATACATAACTCATTAGAGAGAAAAGAGAACACATATATTTGAAAAATATTCAAAGACATATTAGAGGGAAAGCTTTGAAAATATTTTTTGATTATGGGATAAAAAAAGAATGTGATGTTCATAGAATTTGAGACTGAATCTTCAACTACAGAAATATTCTGATAATATTTCCAATCTTTGTGGGTAGGAAAAATGAACTTTATTGAGCATTCATTTGGAAAAACAAAGCCATATAAAAAAACAAAAAATCATGCTAACTTCTGATTTCTCCACTTTCTCCTTCAATATCTGAAGATAATGCCAGGTTTAAAAGGTCCCAAAGAAAAGCATTTTAGACTAGGCCAAAACCTTCCTTTCAGTAAAAAAATAAGATAAATAATAAATTTCATAAAATAAATAAATTTCATAAAATAAATAAATTTCATAAAAATAATATAAATCATAAATTTTAAAATTTAATAATGTGGAGTATAAAATACTTGATCCCTTCTTAGAAAACTACTTGGTGATGACATACAGAAAACAAAGACAAAAAATGAATAACTTAGAAATGAAAACCTATATTTCTAAAGACTAACGGTACCACTAATGCATTTAAACAAGAACATTTTGTATTTTCTATAACTCAAGGAATGATGTCATCTTCCCCAATGATGTGCCTAACTCCACTTATGTTCCTTCTCCCAGTAATGTAACTAGAAACTTAGGTGTCATTCTAGACTGATCAACTTTATATGGTGAATTGGTGGTAAATACTAGCTAACTCAATGTCTTTAATATTTTTCAAATCAATTTTTTCCTCTTGAACTTCATGGTTTCAGCCTTGATCTAGACCTTCCTCAATTTTTGCCTGAGTTAGTAAAGCAATGCTGCCTACTCCTTCAGTTTAATACATCTCCCTAAAATTATTCATGTACATTTCTAATACATAAATCTTATTCCTATTTCACCTTTCAGTGATGCTTCACCATCTTCAGAATGAAGTCTAATATCCGCACGAGTGTTTTTTCTCAATCCAATCCAACTACTCCAACCTCATCTGTCACTACTGCCATCTTCACACTGTATGTTCCACCCATGCTGAAAACACTGAATTTTAGAGCCAGATGCGCCCATAGTCATCTCTGTATCTTTCCACACATGTTTCTCCTTCTTTCTTCTCCAGTTAATATTTATTCTATAATTCTC
The DNA here is from genome assembly GCA_004027185.1 of Glis glis. NCBI lineage: Eukaryota > Metazoa > Chordata > Mammalia > Rodentia > Gliridae > Glis > Glis glis. Next base: position 15,988 of record PVJS01007952.1, read on the forward strand.
AACCTAGAAATCACTTCCTAGAAGAAGCTTTCCTTAGCATCTTCTCTTCCCCTCCAGTATGGAAACATGTTCCCTTTTATGTGATTAATAACTTCCTTAGAAATACTTTTATTGCAGGGTTATCAAGTAGATTTTTAATATGTTTGCATCTTCTTATTTCTTTGTTTACATGAGCTATATCCCATATTCTGCCTTTAAAAATGCTATGATCCTCCCTCAGCCTGGCTAATGGTGTCCCCTTGGTTTATCAAATACTATTCTTTCAGCCAGGTGTGATGATACACGCCTATAATCCCAGTACTTGGGAGACTGAGACAGGAGAATTGCAGGTCCAAGGACAGTCTCAGCAATGTATCAAGAGTCTCAGCAAGCTAGCAAGACCCTTTTTCAAAACAAAATAAAAAGGGCTGGAGGTGTAGCTCTGAGGTAGAATGCCCCGGGTTCAATCCCCAGTACCATATACACACACACACATACACACACACACACACACACACACACACACACACACCACACAAATACTATTTCTTCAATTCTCATTTTATATTTCAGCTCTACTGTGAGAGTCTTTTATATTAACCAGTGAAAATTAATGTTCCTGCCTCTATTCTTCCCCAGCACTAAGCTGTAGTTTTACTTCCAAATTATGTTGTTTCATGCACAATAAGTTAATGTTTCTGTGTCTGCTTCCTGCACAAATGAGAAGTGTCTAGCAAGGGCAGGCAGTCCTTTGTTCATCTCTACATTCCTCCTGGCACTCAGCATTGCACTGTGGTGGGAGCTCATTAATACTGAGTCTCAGGAGTATTATGAAAAGAGGCACCAGCAAAGGTAACCCTCAATGTTTCACAGAACAAAGGATCTGAAGGAGAGGAAATACACAGATCATTATATTTCAATGTGGTGAATTCTATAACAGAGCTAAACAAGGGGTACTCATGAAATACTGCACCCATGTTGGTGATGGACAGGATTTTGGATACTCATGTATGGATAGGTTTCTCTAGAATGTAAGTATGGTAAACATTTCTGTTAGTTGGAACCACATTTTATCATTGTTCAGTATAATCTATGTTATCTTTTAATATAATGCTCCTATTGGTGTAACTCATTTAAAAGACAATTCATGAGACTTTTTGTTTTAGAATGAATGTGGCCACCATGAAGAAGTTAACCCTATATTCATGCAACACACATTCATAGAGATTAATGTTGGCTTCACATACACAATATAACCCATCATATTTCTATTAGGGTGTATTTACTTAATGAGCCTTGCTTCCAGAATCAATTCATAATATAAATTTGGCATCCTAATCCACTCAAATTAGCTGGTATTTTTTTAAGTTCTCAACATATATATCCATCAAAGTTGACAAAATTCTGTTTGTGTCTCTTATAATGACACTTTATATTTAATGCTCTTATTAAAATGTTGAAAACAATAACTGGTAGTTCATAAAGTACACAAATCTCAAATAGTTACATCTATTTTCTGCAAATAAAAGTATTAAAACTTATTTGGTAACATGTACTTCAGCCAAAGAGGAAAATTTTGGGTCAAGTTTCTACTTACCCAATCGATTTTATCCACATTCCAATATTTTTTTAAATCCCGGAACTGTATTAGCATTCCCTTTAGCCCCACAACAATAATGCTTGCAAGAACACACTGCAAACAAAAAATAAGCTGATGAAGAAGCAAGATAAAGATTTTAATCTTTATTTAAAATGACCATGGTATTTTCATATCTTTGTTTTAAAAAATACTACTGAAAAGCAGTCATCAATTAGAAGACTAAAGTAATATTTGTTTTGTTTAGAACTAACTTATTATACTTTAAAAATATAGTATCAATTCTAGGAAATCACAGGGCAAAACTTACACTATTCTACAAAACAAGACAGAAAAGAAAAATAAAAGCGATGAATTTTCAGGGTGAATATTATGTGGCTGAATGTCCCCTTAACTGTAATTATTCACTGTCATTTGTTTGTTGCAAAAAATGCATATTTATATACTTATTTATAATTATCTTGAATGCCAATTATCTTATCTCATCTGAAGATATTTTTAACTCTTTTGACAAATGAACTTGATTATCGAAGGATCATTCCATGGAAATGATTTATTCTCACTGTACAAGTGAGCAATTAGAACAACATAGGATGGAAACTGGCTCTCTTAAAACTGCCATCTTAATTTGTGTCACTTTTGTGCCTCAAGTTTATGAACTCGGTTATTCACCTTGCCCTAATAATGTTCTAAGTCATGGTGTATAAAGGATGTGCCAAGGAGAGTGATGTAGTTGGTTCCCTACCCTCTTGCCTCAGCAAGTTTTCTAGCAAGTTTCTTATAACATTCTTCCAAAGTCTACTTTTTCAGCAGAATATTTCTAGTTCCATCCTCCACATAAGCACAGAATAACTAGTTCCAGAATGCCAATTTCATATGTGAGCTGAAGAATTAGAAGACAGACATGGAACCCCCTTTCCTCCCTCTTCAAATGTGGTATCTTTCTACCCACTTAACCTTTACTTATGTAAGGTGGTTTTCCGATTCAGGATTCAGGATTATTGAAGTTACCATCACAAGAAATTTTATACACAGTGATGCTCATTAAAAGTAAAGTTAAAAAGCAGGTTGTGAAAAACACTACTGTACCATGGGCAGCCAGTACAGCAAAGGTCCTACTGCATAGATGACTATGAGGATGAAAATGCAAGATATGAGACAGGCCACCTGGAAAAGATGAGACAGACAAAAAGAGAAAGCCTTGAATTTGTATTTCAATGTTATGGGCAGTGGTGGGGTAATTCTTAGTTCATCTTGATTAGAAGAAACAAAGTGTTGGCACATCATCATTAAATCACATAGACTGTCATTATCTATATTTCGCAGCTGAAGGAAGCCAAACGTGACAGCTGACAAACGGGTAGAATCAAATTAAGTCAGCGAAGAGAAAAAAGCAATTCCACATAAAGAAAGAGGACACCATCAACTTTTATCACACGTCACAGCAAAGACTCTATTTGTTGAACAGCGAAAGTGACATTTCGATGAAAGTTGTTTAGCCTGTTGTTTAACCTGACCTGTTTCCTAGAGGGCTGTTTGGATAATAACTAAATATGCAGCTTAGGGCTTTTCTGTGCTGATGACAAATTTCCACTGAAGCACTCACTCTCCTCTTTGGAGTTCTTTTTGGTAAGGTCTCTGGTTATGAAGTGCTTTTATGAGATTACAAGAGCAGTGTCTGGCAGTGGGAAAGACTTTACTAATCCTAAAAAGTCACCACTATCATGTTCTAACCCACGCAGCCTGCTGACAAACGGCAACTCAAAACACCTGTCTCTGCTTGATGGAGAACCTGACTGCACATAAGCAAACACTCACAAGTTCATGAAAACACTTGGCCAAACTGCCATCCTAATAAGAGGAAAGAGGGCTTTCAGGGACCGCAAAGATGCCTAGAACATCAATACAGAGATGTCAGGGGAATTTGAACTTATTAGAATGGCTTAAATTAAAAATAAATACACAAACAACCCATTTCAAGGGTGGACAGGGACTCAGAGGAACTGGAGGTCTCAGGCACTGCGAGGGGGAATGCAACATGGTACAGTCACTTCGGAAACAGTTTGGCAGTTTCTTGTGAAGTTACCCACACACTTACCATAGACCCATGGCTGCCTAAGAGAAATGAAAGAAAATGTGAATATCCATAAGTAAGTATTTATAGCAACTTGCTCACAAGCACCAAAAAAAGTAAATAACTGAAATTTTTGCCGCTTGGTAAATAAACTGTGGCATAACCATACAACAGAGTATTACTCAGTCATAAAAAAGAACAGAGATAAAATTCAAAACCATTAAGCTGGAGAAAGAAGCTAGATGCAAAAGACTATAAGATATATGCATGTATGGAAATGTCACAGTGAAATCCATTAATTTGTACAACTAATATGTGCTAGTAAATATAAAAATAATATGTCAAAAACAAGCAATCAAAAGGTAATAAGACTCTATGTCTATGACATTCTGCAAAAATGAAAAATTATAGGATGCCAGGGGTTAGAGGTGGAACAGAGAATTGACTATAAAAGAGCATGAGGAAACTTTTGGAATGATGGTAATGTCTTATATCTTGATTGTGTCTGTGGTTATACAACAATATTCTTTCCTTTTTTAATGATACATTGCAATTATACATCAAAATGAGGTTCAGAGTGATAAAAACATACATGCACTCAGCACTTGTGTTTCCCTCCTGAACCCACCCTGCTCCTTCTCCCTCCCATACATAATATTGAAATTGATATTGATAACTTCACATATGAATGAAGCATTACTTGATATTCTTTTCTAAGTAATGTGAACTGTAGTAAGAAGGATGAATTTTATTATATTGAAATGTACTGCCATAAACCTGATTCTTTAAAGAAGGAATTGGAGAAAGGATCTTTAATAATTGCTTACATACATATCCACACACCCAGAGTCAGTCTAGCATTGGAATTGTCCTGAACCGGACACTATTAAAAGGTGCATGTGTGGGAAGAAGGAGCGTGATCTAAGCCATCATTCGAATAGACATTAACACAGGCTTTCCATGATGGCCGAGGCTGAGGGGATTTTTTTTCTTTCATATTTAATAGAATCCATCACTTGCATATCCCAGCTGGTCCAAAGGAAAAACAATAATTCTTGTCTGGGAAGTAAATCATTAGTTTATTAATGATTGACCATAAAAGAGGTTATAGTATACAAAAAAATGTCACTATATGACCCTTTTGGAGTAATTGGCGATTTTACATGGTAGGAAATTTTTAAAGAATCAAATAGGATGCCTGTAATTCCTCTAGCCTGGAAAGATCTAGGTGTCAAAGTTCAGATTGTAGGATCCATTCAGATAGCCAGCCCCGGAGGTGACTGAGCAAATCCATATTCATATGAAAAGAAAAAGACAGTAACTGCTAAGGTTTGTTTCAAGACAAAAGACAAGGACCTGCATCCTTTCTGTGGGACTTTTTAATCATATACTTACAATGTACCTGAAAACAAAACCTCAGCCTTAGGAGCTGGAATGAACTTAAGCTGGAGTCAAATTCCTTGGAAGGATCTGAGGCACAGAAGGTCAACATGACTAGTCAAATGTCATAGAGCTAGGGGGTGAAGCACACAGGCAACATGAAATGGGTACTGATGAATGGATTACAAAACTACAGGATATGTACACAATGGAATTTTACACAGCCATAAAGAAGAATAAAATTACATCATTTACAGGGAAATGGAGGGAACTGGAGAACATTATGCTAAGTGAGATTAGTCAGTCACAAAGAGTGAAAAGTCAGATGTTCTCCCTAATATGTGGAAGCTAGGGAGAATGGGACTTAGACAGGACTCCAGACAAAGGAGAAAACTTTAGATGAGCAAAAAGGGGACCTAACTGAGGGAGATGGGAGGGGGAAGAGGGAAACACACTAATGCACACAATGTATATACACAAATTTATCAATCATTATGCTGAGCATGAAAAGGAGGGAAGGGGGAGGGAATAGGGTAGGATTTGAGGGAGGGCTAAATGAGCAATGTGTACATGCATGTTTCTGATATCATGACACTTATCAAAATGTATAACTATAATGCACCAATAAATGAATATATTTAAAAAAAAGAAATGGGTACTGAATTGGGATCCATGAAATCCAAATGTATTTTTTAAATTTTTCTTTGGACTGTTTTTTTTTTTTTTTTTCGGTACCGGGGATTGAACACAGGGGCGTTCTACCTCTGCGCTACGCCCCCGGCCCTATTTTTTATACTTTATTTTGAAGCCGGGTCTCATGAAGTTGCGGAGGGCCTCACTAAGTAGACAGGGGGAGGAGACAGGGAGAGAGAGAGAGAGAGACAGGGAGAGAGAGACAGAGAGAAAGCGCACACGTGCGAGGTGAGGCTGGCGGCGAACGCAGATCCTCCGGTCTCCACCTCCCAAAGTACTGGGATTACAAGCATGCGCCACCACGCCTGGCTTGGACTGGTTTTTTGTTCACTTCAACACATCCACATTAACCACCAAAAATTATTTATATATATATAAATATATATAAATATAAAATATAAATTTTTTTACATATATAAAAAGATCAACTTGCTCATTATTAAGTGAGGGTTTAATTTAGCACACCCTCTATAATAGGAATTATTCTGTCTCCTTCCAACAAGAGTTGATGGTGGAACTCTGTATTTGGTGGGAAGGTGGGGATGTTGACAGCAAGAAGAGAACTGAGATTAGGAAATGTTAGAATCTGGGCAAAATCAACTTCTCTTAAAAAAAAAGTAACATCCCTATACAAAAAGAGAAGGTAAGGTGGCAATCTTATTTGTAATAGTTTTAAATGTTGTTACTAATCCAAATTACATAAAGACATGCACATATTGAGTGATTTCTAAAGATTTACTTTTTGTGTTTTGTTTCACTGTATTAATAACTTGTCCTTTCTCCTTGAACCAAAGTAGGATATGCATCATCCTTCTAATTTTAAACATTGGCTCTGATTTTATAGGAGTGCATTTTATTCCCAGCGCTGGTAATGAAGTTTGCAAACACAGTGGCCCACCACCTTATGTGGTGGCATTCAAACTGAGGCAGCTCTCTGGCTTTTCTGATTTTTCACAAGCTAGAGATTGTCAAAGCTACTCTGTTGAGTAAACCCAAGTGTATTTTAAGATTCCTAGATATATTACAGTACATTAAAACTGTAACAGAACTTTTAACCTAAGTAAATAATTCTACTTAAAAATAGTAAGACACAACTTTATTTAGGCTATTCTCTAACATTTAACTTGCTCTTTATCTCAGAAAACAGAACTTAAGTAGTTTCTTCTTCATATGTTTCAGGTAGACTTAGATTGTAATTAGTAAAAGCAAGTAAGTGTTCACACCCCTAATTATCCATAAGGCAACCACTGTCCAGGTGTCTTCCTATTTAATTCTTTCAATGTCACATAACTAAAGGTCCAAATATATTTTTTGTTTTATATCACTAGTTACATTTAAGAGTTAATTCTGCATAAAATTTAGTGAAATAATCTATATTTTTCTTCTTGTTTCATTCTCAAGTAACATATATGTGGGATGTTACTTACAAAGATGGCTGTGTAGACAATGGTTTTATCCATGGTTTTATGTTCGGTTAAGGGAGAAAGTGGGAGATTCTAGAGGTTTCCTTCCTCAATAGTTGTCAAACAGTGTAAAATGGGTTGAGCACTCACTACATGCACAGTTTTGTGGAAAGGCAAATGAAATGGGAAAGGGCAGGACATTGGATAATTAAGGCAGGATTAAGAAGGCTTTTTTTGAAAGAATAAAGGAATGTAGTTTGGCAAATTAGAACCCAGAGGCAATCTCAGCATTGCAGAACAACGTGCCAGCTGTTGTTTTCAGTTGTGGCTGCGCTGCCTCTGCAGCAGATGCTGTCTGGCATCCCTTGTGGTTCCGGGATGCCTCCTGAGCTCCCTGGAGAGCACTGGTGTATCTCCTCTGTTGGAAGTGAAGAGAAGCATGCAGGGGACAGAGCCAGGGGACGCTGAGTTCCCTCCCAGATCCCTCCCACACTTAATGTTCTTCGGAGGGAAGTAGGGAAGGAAGAAATGCAGCATTCATGTGTGCAAGTGTCTAGGTAGCACCAAGACATTCTTCTTCTTCTAAAGACCTTTCTTAGATACATACACATGCTTCGTATGTCACATCTGAAAAGGAGCAATTTACAAAGAGTTTCTACATATAGGGGATAGAAATGTGTCTGGACCTTTGACCACAGCACTTGGTATTAAATGATCAGCATCTTTTTTTTTCCTATTCAAACATTTTAATGTGATTTTCTAAAGCATTGAAAAGCTTTACCCTGTACTTACTTGTGTAATATGGTCCTAAATTCACTGTCCAATACAGCCACATGGGGCTCTTGAGCACTTGAAATGTGGCTAGTCCATATTAAGATATGCTGCAAATGGCCGGGCGTGGTGGCACACGCTTGTAATCCCAGTACTTTGGGAGGCAGAGACCGGAGGATCCGGGTTCGCGGCCAGCCTCAGCTCTCTCTCTCTCTCTCTCTCTCTCTCTCTCTCTCTGCCTAGTGAGGCCCTCCGCAACTTCGTGAGACCCGGTTTCAAAATAAAGCATAAAAAATAGGGCTGGGGGCGTAGCGCAGAGGTAGAATGCCCCTGCGTTCAATCCCCGGTACCGCAAAAAAAAAAAAAAGGTATGCTGCAAATGTAAAATACACACCAGATTTCTAAGCCTTAGTATGAAAGGAAAATAATGTAAATAATTTTAGATAGATTCCATATTAAAATGATAGCATTTTTACTCCACTGGGTAAATTAAATTATAGTACTAAAGTTAATTTTATCAGTTTCTTTAACTTTTTAAAGTGTGGCTGCTAGATTATTTAAATTACCTGGATAGCTGGTATGCTTCTAATGAGCAGCTCTTCTCTGAAGTGAATGATTTGAATTCTAAGACCTATGCAAAGCCTTTTCTGGGCTTTAAGCAAGAATTAACATGATAGCATTTGCATTTTTAAAAGATAATTGAAAATGTTGTTGAATAAAAGTCAGCTGGTAAATTAACGAATGTGACATGGTTATCACTAGTCCTTTGAAGGGTTGTCATTAGTCTAAGACTTGAAAGTCTTTAATGTTTTCTAGGTTAATTTACTGATCATAAATCTAGTCCCTAAGAGAGATAGAGCTATTTAAGGGATTGTTTTGTGGAACCATGTCATATAGAAAAATGCTTCATGAACAGCCTGCTTAGAAGTAAACTTTTAAGATTTGGCTTGCCTACCGCTGTCTTCAAACCATGTCAGTTATCAGTCATACCCACATAAACTCCACAGTTGCAATGTTAAAGATCTGAAATGATTACCATGGGAAATCATCCTCAATTTGGGTACACATATTAAATCAGATTCTTTCCTTGAACAATTTAATGTGAATTATTTAAAAGATTAGCGACAATCTAAATTAGCACAGTATCATGAAAATGTTCTGCTACAAAACTTTGTTTTACTAAACTAATGTTTTGTTAGATTTATTTCACTTCTTTTGAAGTTTGATAGAATACCATGTAGGAAAAAATCTCTATCAAATAAAAATTCCTTGGAAAAGTTTATAGTTGTAATCATTCAAATGCGCGGCCTCCAGAACAGAGAAGAGAAAGGGTATCCTTCTATCCCTGCCCTATTAGTCAAATGTATGCCCAACTCAGACTTTAAAATAAGTATAAGGTTTCTCAAAGAATTATTTTTCTTAGAAACCTGATGTAGTTACAAAAATTAACCAGAAGGTTTCCTTGTTACTAACATAGAAATTAGAAAAGTGTGTTAAATGTCGAATAAATTCCAGAGATGGAACACAATCAAGGTGAAAATACCTCAGGGATTTTATTTGGACCCTCTCTGTCATGTGATGAATGGCTATACTAACTTGCTCAAGATCCTTCAGCAAGAGGAAGGGGAAACTGAGACTAGAAAACTGTCTTCCTATATCCCAACCAAAGAATAATGTCTTAATATTCAAAGGTTCTAAAAATATCTTATCACTTAAATAATAATAACAAAACCAACTATGATAATCATTAACATTTAAAGAGCATTTGTAGCCAGGCATGGTGGCACATGCCTGTAATCCCAGTACTTGGGAGGCTGACACAGGAGGATTGCAGGTTTGAGAACAGCCTCAGCAATGTAGTGAGACTCAGCAACCTAGTGAGACCCTGTTTCAAAACAAAAAATAAAAAGGGCTGGGGGTGTAGCTTGGAGGTAGAATGCCCTGTGTTCAATCCCCAGTTCTACAAAAAATAAAAATAAAAAAATAAATAGCATTTATTTGGTTGCTTAGGCGCCGCACTGAATAAGAATGTTAACTCTTTAACTGTTAATATTATAATTCTACTTTAATAGCTGAGGCCTCCTGAGGCAGAGAAGGTGAATTACTTGTGCAAAGTCACCCAACTGTAAGTGGGGGAGCCAGGCTGCAAGCCCAGGCTCTGGAACTTATGTCTTTAACCAGTTGCATGTTTATTGAGTCTGAAAACACAAAGAAGAAACCTAATATACTCACTTTTGTGAGAAACCAGGTGGAAACCACTAGAAAGCCCTATAATTTTCTAGAGAGAAGAGTCCCCAGGGTAAAGGATGACATTTGAGTACACTACAAATTGAAACCTTCAAATTTAGATCACAAACACTTGAGATTACAGTGTGCATGATGAGTAAAAAGCCATCAGATTACTTGGTACCTGAAAACCAAGCTCGCATGAGGATGTCACTTCTTAGCTGATGAGTCATGAGAATCATTTGTTAAATGATGATACGGTCAAAAGTGGTTGCTGCTTCGCCTCTGTCCCATGGTATGCTTTATCAGTCTTATGCCATATTTCACTATCTACTTATCATATTTCTCTTGACACTTTCCCCCAAAGTCATGAATCATATACTTTTCGAATGTATTGCTCTATAACCTTAAAAAAAAACATTTAATATAGGATAACTGTTTGAATTAGCAATATAAATTTTATAAATTATCATTAAATTCCTACTTTAAACATGAATTATTTTATTGATGATGATTATTAATGGTTAATTGTTATTGATCATATTAAGATATACATGAGTTTTCTTGTATGGAACAGTGGTAAGAGTTCAAGGTTTGGAGTAAATCTATCCAATTCAAATCCTGGCTCTCCCTCTTACTAGCTCTGTGACCAGGGCAAATGAATTCAACCCTCTTTTTCTCATATGTAGAAACTGAGAGTAGTAATTATACCTCTTTTAGGGTGGTGCCTAAAGGATTAAATGAGTTTGTTTATGCAAACAAACTATGACACTCAAGGCCTGGCACACAGCTCAATATTGTTTCCACCATCCAATATTGTTTCCAACACTGTCAACACCATCACCAACAGCAGCAACAGCTTCCCTATCATCATCATCCTCTTAGCAGTACCCTGCATAATGCCCAGTATACAGTAGGCTCTCTACAAATGTGGGATTGATTTGAGTTCCAAAAAAACAATTGGTTCTTTATCCTAAAATGTTCACAGACATCTATGCCACATTTAAACACATGTTCATCTCTATAGACAGGAATTCCAGTGTCAACTATTGGGTTTACATGTCACTGATTGTATTTTATTTAAAGGTAGCAAACAAAACAGAAAAATGTCCTTTACTGTTTTAGATAAATGGGAAAAACAAAAGGCACCGCTAGAGGGAGCTTTGGTTTCAAAGGTTGCTCACAACAAAGCTGCCATTTGTACAGAATTGCTGTTTGCTCCCTGAATCACTCAGTTTTGGAAGGTCATTCATAGAAAACTGAAGGGAGAGACTTCCTTGCAGCTACTCAGAAAAATTTGAAGAAGTGGAAATATTTTCAGGACTTTACAGGGACATTCACTCTCCCCACCCTCCAAGAATGGGAGTGGAGGACCAGTAGTCCTTTTGTTCCTGCTGAGACTAAGTTACCTGTGTCTTTGCTCCCGTGCTATATAGGCCAGCAGTCCTTCCCATGGCAGCAGCACTTGGTATACAGAAGAAAAATGAAGGAATCACATTGCTGAGGCCATGTGCCAAAAGCTCCTGCAAAATTGATAACAGAATATGTCATTATATATAAATGATTATATAATCATATATAATCTATAAATGATTTTCCCCCTACGCACTGGGGATTGAACTGAGGGCCTTGCACATGCTAGGCAGGTGGTCTACCACTGAGCTATATCAGCATCCCTTTATTGATTTTTCTATTTTGAAATAGGGTCCTGTTAAGTTGCCCAGGATGGCCTCAAACTTGGTATCCTCCTCCCTTAGCCTCCCAAGTAACTGGGATTACAGGTGTGCACCAATGCACCTGGCTAGAATATATCATTTATTAATCACAATGGGCTTTTAGAGACCACAGGTATAATTTGTCGGAGAATGAAGCTTGTTAGTGTTCAATTTCTGTTCTCCCCACAAGTTGGGATTTAACAATTTTAATAAAAATAGCTAACATTTATTGAGTACTTACAATGAGCCAGAAACTGTTCTAAGTACTTTACTCTTTCAATCTTCATAACAACCTTATAAAGAAAAACTATTTATTTATACTCTCTGTTGCCAACTCCTCTTCTTTTAAGTCACTGGAATCTGGCTTTTATTCATACCAGTAAACCAACGACTTCCACAATGCTAACTCCAACAGTTAACTCTTACCTTTCCTGGCATACAAGAGGCATTTGGCACAGTTGCTCACTTCTTCCCCCTTAAAGCCTCCTTCACTTGGCTTCTAGAAGGACCTCACAGTCTCCTGGTGTCCTTCTACCTCTCTGACCACCCTTCTCAATTTTCTTTATGGGTCCTCCTCTCTAACCAATTGCAAATATTGGACAATTTCTTTTATCTACCTACCTCTTAGCTACCCAAATACACATTGACACCTCCCAAATTTATATCTCCAGTTTGGACCACTCTTCTGAAATTCAGACTCCTTTAGCTAATCTGCTACTCAGCCTCTCCATTTTACAGCTAGTGGTATCTCAACCTTACTCAACTGAGCTATAGATCTCTACCACCCCAACCTGTCCTTCTCAAGTTCTTCCTCATGTCAAATTCCAATTGCTTAGGCCAAAAGTTTTAGAGTTATTCTTTTTTTATACATGTATTAGTGCATTATAGTTTCATTTCATAATATAGTTCATAGTGATAGTGACGTACATGCACACAGCACTTGGTGGACTTTCCCCCAGCTCCCTCCCCACTGAGATTGGCACTGGTATTCTCACATATATACATGATGTCAATGGATATGTTTCCTTCATTAATTCTTCTTCTCCCCTCTCCTTCCCCTAGACCATGTCCCTAGCTCCAGTAGGGTTTCTCTTCCATTATCTAAAGTCCTCTTGTATCTAGATTATTCCCTAATATTCCCTAGCTTCTGCATATGAAAGAAAACACATGACCCTCCACTTTCTGTGACTGGCTAATCTCACTTAACATAATGATGTTCTCCAGGTCCACCCATTTTCCTGCAAATGACATAATTTTGTTCTTCTTTATTGCTGAGTAGAATTTTTGACTCCTTTCTGCCACTCCTTTCCCCTGATGGCAACCACATCTAGTCCAGAACCTATGTACTGCTCATCTCCTCCATCATGTCTTGCTCTAAATCATCACATCTCATCTGGATTATTGCAAAAGCCTGTTAGGACAGTTTGCCAGCTTTTGTTGTTGTCAGTAAGCAAAGAAAAACTATCTCTTACCCCATAGAGCTGTGGTTCTGCTAAGGGAATGCTGGCAACAGACAAGACAAATATGGAAAGTAAAGCAGAGGAGGCCACTGGGAAATCCGGAGTTTCAGATTTTAGATTACAGCCCTCCCTGAGAAGGAAACATTTGAACAAAGGACCTATGCAGCTATCAGACAGAACAGAATTCCTGAAAAAAAGGGGAGAAAAGCAAGTGCAAGTGTCCTGAGACAGAAGCCTGGGCTAGTGGATTCATGGGAATCAAGATGATTAAGTTTGGCTAGAACAGAGTATGGAAAGGATATGAGATCAGGGAGAAAATGGAATGGTGGCAGGTTGAGCCTTGTAAGCCATGATAATGAGGCTTTTATCTGTGTACAATTGGAAACCAATGGGAAGTTTTGAGTGGAGGAAAGGTATGATCTGTGCTATTCAGTATTGTATCCCTTGATCCAGGCCAGTGCCTGGTACATAGCAGGGTCAATATACATCTGTAGAATAAATAAATCTACCTTTCTACAGATTAGAAAACAGGGACACAGGATTAAGACCATGTAATGTCAGAATAAGAGTTGTACGTAGGTAGGCCAGCATTTGTAACCACTGTACCATAGGGCCCCAGGGCTTGAAGCAATACACTGTTAGAAATATATTCAAAAATATAACCAATGTAATCTATACCATTTGATGGAATAACAATAGACTCTTACATCCTTCAGTGTCTTACTGAGAAATAATGCTAGTGTTATATTTTGAAATCCATAATTTTTAAAAATTGGCATGCAATGATTAATATATTTGGATCCTTTCCTAAAAACAAATCATAAAGAACATCAAGGTGCCTTTGCCTTTAAAAAAAACTATTAAAAATTATGAAAGTCAGATTTTCAGCTTTTGATGAATGACCTAGAATTTTTTTTTCTCTTTTGTTCTACCCGTTCTTGTTATCCACTTAGGAGAGCTATATTTTTCATAAATTCAACATTTTCAGGACCTGAGAGTACCCAGGACAACGACAGGACAGGAGTGGAAAGGGGCTGGGGGCATACTTCACCTGGTTGTCATCAACGGAATATTTGAATTTTTTGGCAGATCCTTTAGCAAGAGCCAGGGAGGCCACATAGCCGACAAGTGCCACTCCAAAAGCTTCAGTCACTACCGCAGAGAGGATGTTCATCGGGGGAGCTCTAGGTGGAGGAATTCTGTGAGAAGCAGAAGCATATTGAAGTCATCAACCTTCATGCAATTTCTGTAACAACTTGCAAGGAATTCAACTATGGTAATGACTCTGAAGTTTACATAGAATAAGTGAAATACTCATGAGAAAACCAAGCAACTTTGCCTTAGAAGCTCTTTGTTTCCAACATTATCAGAAAAGCAAAGTTTTAAGGAGCACCACAGAGACAGCTCCATGCATCTAACTGGCACTTATACTCAGGAATTCAGGTTACACAACAGAAACTCTGACTCAACAAAAATTTACTGTATCAGAAACAAAAGCAAATCTGGAACGTTGTTTCATTTGAACCTTTCCAACTATTTATTTGGCTGGCATTAGAGACTGTATTTCCTCCCTTGAATACTACAGTGCTGTATGCAAACACTAGTTTATTGTGAGCTACAATTCTTGAGTTAATCCCTAAATTTGCCATTGAGTTCATTATCCTAATTACGCTTTTAGTTCAATCCTTTTGGGCTACACTTAACTATGGCTTACATATGTTAATAAAAATCTGTAGAAAGATTCCATCTACTCTCTGTTGCAAAATATAACACCACACTTAGCTGCTCTATGTTCAAAGAACTGTTTAAAATGTTTCTCAAATAATACCCAGTCATTGTCTTATTGTCCTTTGAAAACCACACAAGCCAAAATATCATCATTTATGAGATTTACTAAAATAATCCCTCTGGAAAAATTAGGAGGAAAGGGAAGGGAATTCATATTGATTCAATATCTAGTATGTAAAAAGAATTTTGGCCCTTCTTATTTTCAATATACTTTTATTGGTACATTGTAATTATACATCATAGTGAGTTTCAAAGCGATACAAACATACATGCATACAGCACTTGGTGTGTTTAGGACTTGGATGGGGGCCCTTTCTTATTGGCCATTTCATTTAATTCTCCCAACAACCCAAACCAAGCACCATTATAACCACAGAATGGAGAAGAAAACATTCCAAGAAAAGTTAAGTGAGTCATCTAAAGCCAAAAAGAGACTGGCTGAGCTGAGATTCAACCTCATCTCCACCTGTTTTAAAAGCTCATTCTGTGATTCTTTGAAGAGGATGGTTCTGGAAAGGGCACTCAAAAAAGGAGAACGAGAGGGAATGGAAGGAGAGGCATGACATTTTTTCCCCACTTACTAATGTTTAACCCCAAGCCAAGACCAATTGATTTGTATGATTACAGTTCCTCAGATATATACTATAAAAAACTGCTACCATTCAAAGTATAACAATTTTATTTCATGGAAATTGAGTGTACTTGATTAATAACAACAAACTGACCTAAAAAGAAATAATAAACTAGCTTTCAAATGTGGAAATGCAGAGAAATCTTTAGAAAATCCAAGTTGATTCGAATAGCCATCCTTAGTCTTTATGCACTAGTATAGTCTAGAAAGGCAGATTTTTGAAAATTGTCTCTTTAATCACTGATAATTTTTCTACTATTCCTCTATTTTAGGGTAGTTAGACACCAAAACTGAGGGCTGGAAGAGAGAAATTTAGAATACCCAACAATTCTGACTTTGAGCCAAATTTTTGCTTACTAGATTATAGCAAATATAGCCTATCAACCCATTGAATCCCAAATTTTCAATTCTGCAAATATTTCAATGAAATTGACATGAGTGCATTAAAATGGGTTGGAAATCCTAATATAGAGCTTATATATTATTATATTTATTTATATTATTATATTATAATATAATAATATTATCGTTATACAATTATATTATATAATTATATTATGTATCACATACTATAAGTTTTTCTAGGTGTTCCACATCTGGGATAATGGGACAAAATGAGCTCAAAAGGAACAACCCATAAGACCCCCACTCCCTAAAATGCCTTTGTTTTCTTTGAGTCTATTTTCAGAGACCCTTTTGCCCTTTTAGGATAAACTTCTTTCCGCAAACATTCTCTTAAGGTACAGAAGAAGGTTGTGGGCAGATGGGAATCACACCTTCTCCTTCATTTGTACCCTCTCTTGCTATTAACTCTACCCAGGTCTATGGGCTCACTATTTCAGGTGGTACTTGTTTACCTTTATCATGATTTCAATGAAATAAAAATTGACAGAATATGTGGAGGAAATAGGGCAGACTAAATACCAGAGCATGACTCTAATTTTCAAATTCAATGCCTTCCATTTTTCAAAAAATATCTTTATAAATGTTTTCCAAATCTTTTACCTAAAGCAATGCTATATAAAACAATTATCGCCAGGTGTGGTGGCGCACGCTTGTAATCCCAGTACTTTGGGAGGCGGAGACCGGAGGATCTGGGTTCGCGGCCAGCCTCAGCTCTCTCGCGCTCTTTCTCTCTCTCTCTCTCCTTAGTGAGGCCCTCCGCAACTTCGTGAGACCCGGTTTCAAAATAAAGTATAAAAAAATAGGGCTGGGGGCGTAGCGCGGAGGTAGAACACCCCTGCGTTCAATCCCTGGTACCGCAAAAAAAAAAAAAACAATTATCAACTTACTTAGTAACAAATGAACTTATAGTCTGGGAAGCTACTATTTCTCTGCACATGTAGTCTTGTTTCTATCATTTTACAATTGACACCAATTAGAATTTTGTCCCATACAGGCACAAAAAGAAATTAAATGCATACTCACTCACCTCTACTCCTTTCTTCCATCAACAAGCAGGCAAGCAAATCAAACAAACAAAAAATATATTTAAAAAGACTACATTACCCTTTTGGAATATGGCCAACTACTTCTAATCCATATGTGTTTTCCATATTGGTGCAATAACAAGCAAATGATGCAGTGATAATCTGTGTGGTTCCATTTGAAAAAAAGAAAAAATATATTACTGGTCTTTTAAAATTTTT
Organism: Glis glis; assembly: GCA_004027185.1. Lineage (NCBI taxonomy): Eukaryota > Metazoa > Chordata > Mammalia > Rodentia > Gliridae > Glis > Glis glis. The sequence continues at coordinate 33,354 of PVJS01007952.1, forward strand.
TTAAAGTAAGCATTGCATGCCCCAAGAGTAATATAGCAATTGCATATCTATTTCAAATTAGCAAAATAATAAAAATCATAAATTCAGGGGAGGGGAGTGAAAAGAAGATGGTTAAGGTAATAGGTTAACAGGTACAGTGGTGCAGTTGTATATAAGGCATAACTTCTGATATTCTATCCTCAGTAGGAAAACTTCTGACAGCAATTAATTGTATATTTCAGAATAGCTAGTAGAGAGGATTTTAAATGTTCCCAACACAAATAAATGATGACTGTCTCATCTGATCACAACACATTGTATTCAAGTGTTGAAATGTCACATTGAATCCTATAAATATGTACAATTACTATGCATTTATTAAACAAATATTTAGAAAAATCAAGAAGTTCCTCTGAATTTTGAAAGCATATAAGTTACAGTCTCAGAATTAGATAATACCCCATAATATAGCTTTTCTAATATTTTATCTTATATCAACCCAGTTGTGTCCAGTTTCCTTTTAGTAAAATAAACTTTTATTGGTGCATTGTAATCTCACATCATAATGAAGTCTACAGTCAGAGAAACATACATGCACACAGCACTTGGTGAGCTTCCCTCCCCCACTCCCACCCACTCCCTCCCCTTCCCCATACACGATATTGAAATTGTCATTGATAATTTTGTATATGTGCATAGCGTCAATGGAAGTGTTTCCTTCACTGATCCCCCTCCCCCCGCTCCACCCTCTCCTAAACCCCCTCCATCACTCCACTGGGGTTTCTCCTCCTTTATAAAGGAATCAAAAGTGTGTAGACACCACAGTCTGTCCTAAATATTTGTCTCTCAGGACATGAAGGGACAACACCATGCTTTCCCTCCCATGATGAAAATCTGTCAAGAGTCTAAAGTATTGTATCAATATTCCTAATCTATGTTAGTAATCAATGATGATTTCTAGTGTCTTTGAATATTTTTGAATTTTGAGATTTAACTAGTTATTGAAGTAAAATATGCTGACTCACGACCTGTTGGACCCAGCACTTTTTGAGTGACCCTCATGGAGTCGCGGACACCCTGCCATTCGACTTCTGAGCCCATGCCCATAAGTATCGTTCAAGTCATATTGGAGCTAGCTCGGCCTGCATTTGACCAGCCACGCTGCTCTGGTATTTTGCATGCATTTTCACATGCTCTTTTCAGTCTTCTGATATTTTTGATACTGGGAATTTCACATGGTTATGGTATCGATGTGGAATATTTTACCTTATTAAAAGAGGTAAACTGATTATCTACTTAAAGAGCAAACCTACCATATACACAGGCATAAGTGAACACACTAGCAAAATAAGGAATACCTAACAATGCCCACTAGCATCATTCCGTACTTTTTTCCTAACTGTACATTTCTGTCGATATTTAACTAAATTTACATCAAATTTACAAAATTTACATTCCTTGAGAATTTAAAAAAGGAGCAAAAAAGCAACAACACTGTCCAGATTATACTGTTAATCTTTTAAAATATTGTGAAATAACAGTAGTATTTTCTAAGTCATTGAATTAGTCTTTCAGACAGTGTCTTCCTCACTATATTTCTTTAACATAATTAAGTTCCCTTTATCCATTGAGTTATTAGTCCCTCTTCAGTATTATTTCAATATCATATATGTGTATAAGGCCAGAACTGCCCTTAGACCTAGATGGGAGGGGACCTTGCCCCCGGGGCATCCAGTGCTTTAGAGGCCCTCCTCTGACCATAGCCTTCCCCATAAGATGGGAGCTATATGGGGACAGTAATATATGCCCAACTCAAACCTGTATCTCTCTTTTTAGCATGTGTGGTACCGGGAATTGAACCCAGGGGTGTTCTACCTCTTAGCTACACTCCCAGTTCTATTTTGTCTTTTATTTTGAAACTGGATCTCACCAAATTACTGCAGGCTGACTCCAAATCTACAACAGGAGGATGGCTGAGAAAGGAGGTCTCAGCCTCCCAAGTACTGGGATTACAGGTGAGCACCACCACACCAGGCTCTGTATCTCTTTTTCTGATCCACACTCCGTATTCTAAGGAATACATCATTTCCTGCCCAATGGCTCCTGGTCTGCTCGCAGGGCAGCTTCCTCAGGTCCATCCTCCCAGCATGGCCCAAAGAAGGCCAAGGGACAGTCATCATGGTGGGGTGAAAATATGTTTGGAGTTTGGACACTGCATCAGGAATAGCCATACAGATGAATTCTTTCATGGGTGGTACAGAGCTGAGGAGGGAAGAGAAGCAAGCCAAGAGTTTGGCTCTCCTCACACCACCATGTCTAGCAGAACTCAAGGGAGAATTCTCTATCCTAACCTGGCTTTCAAGTTCATCGCTAAGATACATTAGTCAAGGTAGAAAATCAAAACCTGTTTGACTTAAAATTTTGACCTATAACTTTTAAGTGTTTGGGTTTTCATTAGTACTCTTGCCTTGAATCTTGTAAATTTCACACTGCCTAAAAAATATCTTTTCTTTCATTTTAAAATACATTTTTTTTTTTTTTTGCGGTACCGGGGATTGAACCCAGGGGCGTTCTACCTCCGCGCTACACCCCCGGCCCTATTTTTTTATACTTTATTTTGAAACCGGGTCTCACGAAGTTGCGGAGGGCCTCACTAGGTAGACAGAGAGAGAGAGACAGGGGGAGAGAGAGAGAGAGAGAGCTGAGGCTGGCCGCGAACCCGGATCCTCCAGTCTCCACCTCCCAAAGTACTGGGATTACAAGCGTGCGCCACCACGCCCGGCTTTCAAAATACATTTTTAATGTAACAAGCCTTAGGAGCAAGTATACTATATTGTGTTTCCTGGGACAACAACAACAAAAAAATTTTAAAGAACTATCCCTACCAATGAAAATCATAGGCATCCTTTCAGAAAGCAAAATTAGGTTGGTAACAAAAGTATCAACAAATTTACCAATTAGTGAAACTTTGTCAATCGATACTATTTCTACATATATCATACTGATATCATATCAATAGGATACGGTACCACATTTTATTGCTTTACATCGGATCATGCCAGAGATCTTTTGAGTCTCACCCTTAGAAATGTCTCCTTATTTAAGATCTTAGGCTATATGTTCTCCTATTTATGTAAAAAATTAAAAACAGATGAGAAATGTTGTATAAATTGAAAACATGTGTGCCTCCTTTTTTAAATTATTGACTCAAAATGTTTCCTGTTCTTACATTAATGTATAGCCACGCAAATTAGCCCCACTTTAATGAGACACAGGAGTAGTTGTGAATTACTGTAGACGATACAGTAAGCATCTACAGATTATCCTGACAACTGGCAAGCTCTGTATTGCAGAAAGCTAAATGTTGATTTCGTACTTACCAAAACTAAATCGACAGGAAGAACAATCTTAATTTTCCTTTTAAATTGTTCATTCAGCTCTTTAACAAGCACAAGGACCACAATGCTCAGCAAGGATAAGAGCAGTGCTTCCAGTCGGACAGACTTAATGTTTTCAAAGACATATGCATAAATCTATGGGAATGAGAAAAAACACAAACAAAACTCAGGCTCACCCACCATTTACCAGAATAGAAATCTGGTCCCAAATAAACTCAGTGCTCTTTTATAAAGACAATGTCTTAATGATGGGGGGTAGGAAGGTAGGAGGAGAAGAGCAACTGGTGCCGAAATATGGCAAAAGCTACATATTCACTTGTATGTACAAACCGCTTTGCCCTTGGTTCTTCCATCAAACTCAGGATGTATACCTTCCAAAATAAGGATACTACTGAAGAAAGTGACTCTTCTGGTTTCTTCCCTGGCACTTGAAGGGACAGAAGCGCTATAATTCCTTAGTTGTATGCAGATTCATCAATAAGAGTAGCGAGGCTTTCCACCTTTGGACCCCATCACTCCTGTTCAAGTGCCAGAACCAACCATACGTGTGAAAGCCACACACATAGGAGTTAAGAGCTGGTATTTAATTGACATCAGATATTTGTCTTAATGTAAAATATTAATGTTCTCAGTTACTCAGCATCTATTTATTTGCTTATCACCACATATTTATGCCAAGTGTTATGCCAGTGCCAGGTCTACAATGGGAAACAATTGCCTTAGTATTCACAGAACATGCATCTTCAATGTATAGAAGGGCACCTGTGGGATATGACTGGGAGGTTTGCATGCCCAGGAGTGCCCTTCCCAAACAAGATAGATGGGAATTGGCCAGGTTATGGATGGAAAGGATGTGGGGGAGAGGAGTCTGGGGAAAATGTTTTGCCTAAAGGTCACATTTATTAAACTTAGAACACAGAATATTAAAAAAAAAGAAGTGCATGACTTCCCAAAATATAAAATCAAGAAACTGATAAAATAATTTTTTAGAATAATTTTTCATTGGTGCGTTGTAATCGTGATGAAGTTCATTCAGGGTGATAAAGGCATACAAATTTGTTTTAAAAACATGCAGGATCATTTGAAATTATGCTAACATCAAAGAATTTTATTGCAACTAGGAAAAAGGTACAATACATCAAACACTTTATTTTAATAATTTGGCAGGAAAGTAGAATAAATGTAAAAATAATGTCAAGGAAAAGAATAAAATTAAAGCCCTTTCTAAATACCTATAGCTTATGTTTATTCACTTAAGTGCCAATAACATTTTGCTCAACAACTTAGGGTCTTGTTGATAATTGTATAAGTACCTTATGTACTAGCATAAAAAATATGGGGCAAAGTTTTAAAGAATCCTAAATTGAGTACTAAGGGGAAGAATAAAAACTAACTTAAATCCAATCCTTGCTGTACATGAACATTTGATGTAAAGAAACCCAACTTGAATTCCGTTTGGAAAATTAACATAACAATTCTCAAATTCATAGGAATATTAAACGCTCAAGAATAAGTAAGATGATTGAAAGGAGAAGAATATTTATGGATTTATGCTATCAAACATAAAAAATATGTATAACTAGTTAAAATATTACACTGTTACTAAAATATATAAGAAAAAGTGGAAAGAGCCAGAAACATATAACAGTTGTCTTATAGAAGACTCTCTGATACACCATGTTTGAACCAAAATTAAGTGAAATAAAATGGATTCTAGATGAAAAAGGTTCAATATAAGAATTGAAGTCATAGAAAAAATAGACACTACTTTAAAATGGGCAAAAGACCTAGACAAATAGCAAAAGAAAAAGAAAGGATCAACAAACTTATGAACAAAGAACTCAATCACATTGTTAGAAATCAATTTTCATGGCATCAAGAAAAGGCACTTGTTTGAAAATTGCTTGGCAAGGCGATTTTACTTTTTTGCCAAAAAGGGTGCTCCCAGGTATACTAAAGCACACCTAACAAAGAACCCAGTGGGTCTTATATCCCTAAGGCAAAGCTCCTCCTGTGCTGGTAGGAGTTACAGCTTCACATTCTTCCTGGTCAGCTACAGGGGAACACTGGGGAGGAGTCCACACCTGCAATCTCTATGCTAATTTTACAAAGGAATTTAAGTCACTACCAGGTTACAAAATGGCTGTTTAAGTTAAGCTACTCCTTTGACAGAAAAGATACAATTATAGTCTCAGAACATTAGTAATCCAAGAAGTATAAATTAAAAAATAAAGGCTTATTTTTGTTAAATTATTATTTTTAAATGATAATACTCAGTGTTGGTGAAATTTGGGGGAAGAAGTCTTCTACATTACTCATATGAGTATAAATTGTTACAATCTATTGGTGATCTAATAAAACACATAAAAAACTAGAGAAATATTTCATTATTTGCCCCAGCTACTTTACTTTAAGAAAAAAAACTATTTAACATAATTAGGCTCAAGTAAGGGGAGGGGCTGGGGAGAGAAACACACCAAGATATGTTGTGTGCATATATGAATGTATCATTTTTAATCTCCTGTGGTGTATAATTACAATGCACCAGCAATAAGTTAAAAAATAATAATTAAGCTCCTTGAAAGACCTTATTACAAGGATATTCATTGAAACTTTTTCAAAAATAGCAAGAAGAAAGAAGAGAAAAGAAAACAAGAAAGTTAAATCTGTTTAAAGAGTAGAGCAAAAAGGAAGTAGTTCAATTCACACGTTACATATATGCACAAATAGTCTACATTCATTAAAAACATCGTTTTACACAGAACTCAATTTTATTGTCATGGAAAGGTCTTCCAGTCATGATGATCAGAGGAAAAAGCAGCTCACAAATAAGTGAGTATGGGCTGACACTGTTAGGAACTAAACTATGCTCCTACCAAAATTAATATGTTGAATTGAAATGCTGAGGTCCCCCAGTAGCTCAGAATGTGACTACATTTAGAGATTGGACCTTTAAGGAGGTAATTAAGGTAAAATGAGGTCATGTAGGTGGGTTTTAATCCAATATAACTGGTGCTGTTATAAGAAGAAATTAAGACACAGATATGCACATACACAGAAAAAGCACATGAGAACACCACAAAATTGCAGCAATCTACAAGGCAATAAAAGGTCTCAGAAGAAATCAAATCTCTCAACACCTAGATTTTGGACTTCTAGCCTTCAGGACTATAAAAAAAAAAATATGTTCTTGTTGTTTAAGCCACCCAATCTGTGGTATTTGTTATGGCAACCCTAACAAACTAATCACATATTTTTACAAAATGAAATTCATGCTTTCAATGTCCATGGAGACATCTGGAACAGTAGTAGTTCTGCAGAAGATGCTGTGCTTATCGGATCTTCCACAGTCTTTTATGAGGGAACATCACTGTATAATGTTAAAAGTTTTAAATAGGTCTTAAACGCTTATCTTCAACGTGTTTTTTACCTCCTCCTTCTCTTGGACATACTGAATCTGTTTTCTTATCATATCGTTTCATGTCTATTTGTCCACAGATTTCTCAAGTTTCATCTCAGGTGACTAAAAACTAGATTTCATTTTAGGTCATAGGTTTTTCTTATAGCAGCCCAACTTCTTGGTGTTCGTTGAGCTCCTAGTTAGCATCTCAAATACAATTTGATGACAACCCAAGTGTTGGGTAAAAAAATATTACCTAGACTGTGGGTCAAAACAACTTCTATAGACTATGTTCATTAGCATCTCTTAAAATTCTGCTTACTCGGTTTCCTAATCAAAAGACTTAGCCCATCTGGTTCAGAGATCAGGAACACATCTGGTGTAAAGACGGTGCATTGGGCTATCCAAGCCTAAATTCTACGACTGAACATAATCATTGACTTTATAATAATTTCAAACAAAGAAAATGTACTCTGTTAAAAATGGAGCCTCACTGGATAAAAGAGACCAGGATAATGGCAGGTTAAACGAACTCCACTTACTCCATACAGTTAAAACAATAATAAACCAGCATTTGTGTAATCAGATGCATTAAGAAATTGGAGATCCGATAGCTTTACTTATTTTTCAAAGCACCCTACCTTATTCCATACTATTTAGAAAGAAAATTTGGTGCTACAATGTCATCATTATCTGAGAGGCAGGTAATATTTTTCCCTGCTGTCTATGTTATGGATTATAATTATTCACAGCATTCCTTCAAGTGAAGAAACAGGGCCCGTTTCTCATAGTTACTCAGGACTCAAAGCTCAAGATAAAAATCTGAAATTCTGCTCATTGAAATATATTCCATAGGGCGTGGGGATAAAGGGAATGTCAAGATAATTTTGTAAAAATGCATAGCTTTCCAATGGTTTATTATTCAGATGATTTTTCAAGAAAAGGCCAAACATTTAAATATTTTAAAGCATTTAGAAGACTATTGTTTATGCTTTTTTCCATGCTATTAAAAGTATGCCATGAGAGTGCCTGTATAAGAAAGAGCGGAAATATGCAAAACTCCCAAGCCATACCAAATTTGCTGTAATGTGCACTTTGAGAACATGTGTTTGCAGTAATAAAAATGGCCACCCCAGAATGAAAGGAATGAGAAAACCCCCCAGAGATTTTATTGTCTGTCTGGATTAAACTATAGCTTGTCAAGCAAAGCACATCTTATAAGACGCTCCAGAAGAACATGAGGGGGTGGGCAGAGACTCATTACAATCAGCGTGAAGAACAAAATAGAAAAGCAGGCTGATGAGGAGTGTCATTTTAATGACTGTCATGTGGACCCACAGAGAGAAGTCACAGGAGATGGGTGACATATGGAGAAAGAGATAGGGCTGGGGGTAAGGACAGATGCGCACACACACACACATACAAAAACGCATATACCCTCACTTAATAGAGCATGAGGCATCCTAAGTGCACATTAAACTTCTCATTTCTAGTATAAATCCAGTCATCTGAGTAAGCTATCACACACTAAGCTCAAGGAGGTAAACATTCTTATTGAGGATTATCAGTAGCTTCCCAGGTCTCAGAGAAGCAAAGGAAATGTTTATATCTGTATGGATAAATAAAAAAACTATTTTTTCAGAACTGACTGATCCACTTAATAAAATAGGAGTTCAGCTCATTTTGAGACTATAATTCTAGTCCTTTAAATTGAACATTTACTATAATGAAAGAAAATGGGAAATATCAATATGCATAAATAAATCCATTTTGAGTTATTTCAAAACATGAAAATAACCCATCCATAGTGCACATATTGATTCATCCACAGTGCACATATTGATTCTTATTATTTCCTTTAGAGGTGAGGTTTTTCTGAAGCATTTCATGAATAGTTTCACACATACACAAACACATAACTATATACACAATATATATTTATGTAATTTTTTATCTGATTTGGCCATTCATTATAAGTTTATTTTGTTCACTGATAGGTTCTCAATTCCTAGAATGGCATATGAAAGAAAATTCAATAAATATTCAATATTAAATATCAAAAATGATATTCAATAAATAGTGCTGAATGAATGCTCTGATGTAAGATGATAATAGTGATAATAAATCTCTAAATAGGATAGATTTTGACCTGAATAAGCAGAATGACTAGGAAAAGAAGGACTGAGATCTTCTTACTATAAATATTTGGGCTATATCATATTAGGGGAATGTTATAGTCATCTTTTCCATCAATGTGACCAAAGTACCTGACTCCAACAACTTAGAGGAGGAAAGGTTTATTTGGCTTCATCGTTTCTGAGATTCAGTCCACGTTCAGCCAGTTCCAAGGCAGAAGCATTACAGGGCACCGCAGAAGAAGGCTGAGCTCCTGGCAGCTGGGCAGCAGACAGAGATGAAGTTCCCCAGACCATGGCCCCAGTGACTACCTCCTCCAGCTGCACCCTTCCTGACTACAATTACCACTCAGCAAGTCCATTCAAACTATTAACCCAACAATGGCTTCATCCACTGATGAGATCAGAGCCCTGTTTCAATTATTTCACCTCTGGGTATTGTTGCATTTCCAACACAAGAGCAGTGTGTTGGATATGGGGGCCAAGCCACCACACCCAAACCTTGACAGGGAATTTGTGCTTATCATGTACTCATTCACTTGGTGTACTTTTTCAGGTTTTATTTTTGTGAAAGTCACTGAGCTAAATATTAAAGTTACCATTGCAGTAAATTTCAAGTGATCCATGTTTGATACAGTTGATCTGATCCAAATAATTAGATGCTTAATAACTTAAATTTTATAAGAATGAAACAAAATTGAAGGCTGAAAAGACGTGTGTCCAGTATTTGGTTAAAAAATAAATAAAGTCCCCTGTGGAATCACACACATTTAATCATTTTTCATTGTATGACTATTACTGAGGTTCTAAATGAGGCCCTAGATAGAAACAACTGTGCAGGAAGAAAAATCTAAAATATGCCCTCTGTGTAGACAATACAAAGAAAATGAGCTTATATGTTTAGAAAATATTAACAAGTATTAAAAACTTAATGGACATTCTGCTTAATACTCCATTGACCAGAAAATACCATCAAACAAAATATCACCTTCCCCAGAACTATGGTTGCTATAATAAAATGTATCTGAGGAAAAGATGATTTTTAACATCTTTAAAGTATAATGATATCATTGCTAAAAATTCTTATAATTAAAAATTCATAACAATGATAAACTATAAAGGGATCAAAGAATATTTAAATATATATTTCTATGCCCCCAAAAAACATGTAAACCCTTTGGTATTACTAGTTGTCATACCTATGTTATCTTTCTCTTAAGGATCTGTCATAATAAGTTTATGTTTCACTAGAGAAACAACAGTGTGTTAGTGAAATCAGAATGCTATTGTCATCTCAGCACATGACTTCAGTAGTAGGTACAAAATACTAATCTGTAGTATGCTAGTCTTATTTCTTAATATATGAGTTAATATATGACTTTCTACCACAGGTGCCAACATCGATCTGAAAATGCACTTAACATAATCCATGTACAGATAGAAGGCTAAAATTATGGCCCTCTTTTCTATGTCTTAGGAAGAGTATCTTTTAAAATGAGACAAATGTAGTACCACCAAATAAACCATTTTACTCATTGTAACTACTATCAAGTCCTATGTTAAATAAACTTTATGACATAGTCTATATAGTTACATATTATCACTGGTGAAAGTCCATTTGGATCTATAAATCAAAGTCTATTTGTATGTATAATATGTGTTTCCCTAATTTCTTTTCTGTATGCTGAACAAAAAAGGAATTTTCATATTTTCTCTACCACAGTCAGATGAGGGTGAGGGGAGATTCTGGAAGGAAAAAAATGGGGAAACTGTTTAAACTTCATCACTTTGTAAAAGAATGGGAGAATTAACATTTCCAGGCACTGTGCCAGTCATTTTCTATTCAGTGACTCATTTAATTTCTCAAGATTAGCACCATTACTTTCATATAATTTATAAGAAAAATAAGGCTCACAGAATTCAGGTAAATTACTTATAGACACACCAAAATTAAAACAATGGAACTGGGATGTAGTTCTTAGTCTGTTGCTGTATCAACCCTTTGTTCTGCTGACTACATATATAAAACAAAAGTTAAGGTCTGAGCCAGGTATGGTGGCACATGCCTATAATCCCAGTACTTGGGAGGCTGAGACAGGAAGATCACAGGTTCAAGGCCAGCATCAGTAGTTAAGGGAGTTCCTTAGCAACTTAGTGAGACTTTGTTTCAAAATAAAAAAAAAAGGCTGGGGGTATAGCTTGGAGGTAGAATGCCCCTGGTATCAATCCCTAGAGAGAGAGAGAAAGAGAGAGAGAGAGAGAGAGAAGGAGACCATCCACTGGACCACTGGAAGGGATTTAAGATCCAAATCATCCTATCTGTCCTTCCACCCTCCAACATATCAAATTGTATCCACTACAGGGGCTTTGCCTTCACTATTCCCTCTGCCTGGAACATTCTCAAGCCCCATCATCCCCTGGCTGGGATTTTCTCACCTTTGGCCTCCACTCACAAGGCCCATTCTCAGAATGGACTTCTCTGACCCCCTTACCTAAGCAGTGCTACCCCCTTCACCCTATCCACCGCCCCCTTTGACCACACAACCCTGTTTCCTCCATTAATACTACATGAAAGTGTCTTGTTCATGAATTTCTATTTGCCTCTTCCCACTCTATTTTGTATCTTTCCTCAATATTTCAATAAACTCCAATAAAATGGAAAAAAGGATATTATTTCTCAATTGAATCCTCAATGACTGAGTTGGTCAATAAATACTTGTTGAATATTATTCTTCTAGTGTTTTTAATACTTTTATGGGTACATTATAGTCTCACATCATAATGTAGTTCATAGTGATAGTGACATGCATGCACACAGCACTTAGTGAGCTCCCCCCTCCCCACTCCCCCTTCCCCACTTAAGATATTGAGATTGGCATTGGTATTCTCACATATGTACATAATGTCAATGGAAGTGATTCCTTCATTAATTCTCCCTCCCACCCTCGCCACCCCACCCCTAGATCACCTCCTGGTTCCACTGGAGTTTCTCCTCCATTATCTGAAGTCTCTCTGGTATCCTGATTACTCCCTATCTTCCACGTGTGAAAGAAAACATATGACCTTTCATTTTCTGTGACTGGCTAATCTCATTTAACATAATGTTCTCCATGTCTATTCATTTTCCTGCAAATGGTAGCATTTTGTTCTTCTTTATTGCTGATTTCAATCTCTTTGGAAAGATACCCAGGAGTGAAATAGCTGGATCATATGGTGGATCCATTTCCAGTTTTCTGAGGAATCTCTACCCTGATCTCCATAGCAGCTGTACTAATTTGCAATCCCACAAACAGTGTATAAGAATGCCTATTTATTGTTGTTTTACTTCTTGATGATTGCCATTTTAATTGGGGTTAGATGGAATCTCAGTGGAGTTCCGATTTGCATATCCCTGATTGCTAATGATGTTCAACATTTTTTTCATGTATTTATTGACTCTTTAATTGAGGATGCAGGCAAATTTCTTTCTATTCATGAGTATTCCACTAAATATCTCCAGATCGTTGTGTTAAACATTTAAGGTAGCTTTAACCTCCTTGGAACCTTCCAACCTGAGCCACAATTGCCCAGGCATGCCCTCTACCTGTTTCAACTTACTTGCATGTTGATTGTATTTGAATCTGAACTCCTAGCAGACCCAGACACCTGTTCCCAGACCCCTGAAGCCATCTATGATCTTTCCAAAATTGAAGTTTGTACAAGTTACCTCTGTCCATAAGACTGTGATGTCCCCTATCATTTTTTATCTATGTATCATTCAGTATTAAACACTTCAAGATAGGCATTGTAAGTTCAAACTTCCTCAAATCCCTTCCTTCCCTAAAGTAGTAAACACAAATAGAAAAATATAATATCAACCCTTAGTTGTATTTTCATTACTACAAAATCCCAAGAGGAAGGGGAGAAAAACAACACTCTATAAGTTTTCACATCATTTTATACAAATTTCTGAACAATAACTGTATCTCATACTGGGAATAAATCAATTTGCTATTGCTTCAAGGGATAAATTAAATTTCAGACCAGAATGTAGTCTAGGCGAAGCATGGTATGTTAAACAGCGAAAGACAACATGGGTACACCAAACTCATTTGGACCAAACACACAAACCAGCGTGCCAAGGCCCAGGGGGCAGCCAGCCAACCCTTGTTTAGAAAAATAATTTGAATTACTTGAGGATTGGGTTTTGTGGCGATGCATTTTTCAGTGAAAAGTGAGAGATGGAAAAAACTTAGCCCAAGATGGTCCAGTTGCAAAAACATTTGCTTTCTGATTTAGAATTTGAAAGTAACCTTTGTTATGAATTTCCATATGATTGTCCCACATCCAAATAAAACCTGCCCCATTTTCTATCCTCTGCACCACTGATTGAATCAAGCTGCAGATAAACATTTTTATTTCTCTCCCTTTCAATTTATTGTGTCCATTTTTTCAGGGTATATTGAACCTCCCTTGCAAGTCACAATAGAAACGTCACAATATCTGCAGAGAAAAAATGTGGGCTTTCATAAACCGCCAAAGCGTGTTCTTGATTCAGAAATCCCAGGGGACCTAGGTCTTCAAAGTAGATTTGTTCTCCACATATAAACTTCATTTGTACATATTTAATTGTGATCTCATTCTCATAAAAGCAAATGTTTCATCGGCTCTGATTTCCTTCTGACGTTTCGATCCGACTTTATTAACATTTTTGGTTCCTGTTTTGCAGTCCTTGCAGTCCAAACTAGAAAAGTGCTCTACTTCTATGTTAGGGGTGTGGGTGGAAATGAAACTGGTTTCCAGTTCTAAATTCCCCACTTTTAAGGAAGGAAATAAAAACTTGCAGGAAGGGTAGTTGAACATATTGCCAAGCTTGCCTTTTGTTCTTGGGTTTAATGCACAGAACGGTGATAATTACTTAGAACAGTGCTCATATAAAGCCATGTGAGTGAAACACTTTGCCAAGTTTATCATAGGCTACAACAGACTGACACCCTGGCGCCATCTCAAAGAAATCCACATGTGCTAATATGAACTAGGCATTTTTGTTATTTTTATTGTGCCCTTTGGGGAAAACATCTTTTCTAATAAAAAGATACTTTATCATCTCTCAATTTAAAATATTCTTTATTCTAAAGAACTAAACTTTTCTTCCTTATCTGTGTGGGGAACCACTTCCAATCAAATATTTGAATCTAAAGAACAATAAGAATACAGTGATTTAACTGTTGAACCAGGACCCCGAGAACGAGTAATCTTTGTAAGATTGTTGCTTTTTCTTATTTTTAAGTACATCGTTACATTCTTTATAATTTACTAAATGGGACTTTAATTACTGTGAAGATTTTCAGCTGAATCGATGGAAATATTTTTAACTAAAAATGAAGAACATAGCATTTCTTCAATTCTGATGAGCACCCCTCATTCAAAGTAGACATATTTTAAGTTTTATAAATTTTCAGATAACTTTGATTTTATATTGAGACATATAACCTTATTTTATCTGTTTTATTTTGTTTATCTGATTAAGAATCCTCTATATGGAAAAGATTAGCATTTATTACTTAAGTGGCACTTTTAAAATCTGTAATTTGTTATCTCCAACTATTCATTATTAGTAAGAAAAACAAAAGCTTCAGGGCTGGAGCTATGATCTGGATCTGGGTCTCTCTGATCCTAAAGTGCTTCCCCTATTGCCACTTTCTAAGGAAAAAACACTACTGATCAGTTAGTATCTGATTATATGCACCCTATGAAAATCACCACAGCTGAAAGTTACCTCGTAGAAAAAAAATTAATCATTGTCCATCAACAGATGCATGAATTTCAAAATTATGGTATATATACACAATGGAATTATATTCAGTAATAAAGAAGAATAAAATTATGTCATTGCAGGAAAAATGGATGGACCTGGAGAACATTATGTTAAGTGAGATTAGCCAGTCACAGAAAGTGAAGAATCTTATGTTTTTTCTCATATGCAGATTCTAGGGAGTAATCAGGATACTTGAGGAACTTTAGATAGTGAAGGAGAAACCCTGGTGGCGCGATGGAGGGGGTCTAGGAAAGGGTGGTAGGGTGGAGGGAGGGAGAATCAATGAAGGAAACACTGCCACCCAAGTTACATACATATGTGAAATTACCAATGCCAATCTCAATATAGTGTATGGGGAAGGAGAGAGAGTGGAGAGGGAACCAGGGGAAGCTCACCAAGTGCTGTGTGCATGTGTGTCCCTATCACTCTGAACTACATAATGATGATATATAATGCAGCAATAAAAGTATTTTTTAATTATTTTTTTACCCAAAATAATTACTGAAGAAGAATATATTGAAGTATTCTTCAAAGTCACTAAGGGAAAGTAACCATAGTTTTAAAAGAAAGATATGAATTTAGAGAAAAAACTTGAAGAAGGCCAAAGGAGAGTTAGGTGGGAAGGAAGTGAGAAGGGCTAAATAAGTGGCTAAATTAGGCCTCATTATACCCACTCTTTTCAGGGGTATTGGTGGGTGATGACAGTTATTCCAGAAGCTTCCTTTGAATATGTGAACCTTGAAATGGGTGAGCACTAAGGCACCAGGGGAAAGTATTAGCAGAGTGTGAGACTCCTGGAAAGGCCCACACCTGAGGAACCTGGTTAACAACTTTCAGCACTAACTCTCAGACAGTCATCTGACAGGTCAGGATCACTTTGATCTGCTTTGTTTGAGCTGGGAGCTTGAAATTATGTTGCTTCCAGGCTTATTTCCAGTTTTCTTGTTTTGGTTTTAAGCTTCCTTATAATGAATGAATCATTGATCTGGATATCACTTAAGTCATATAAGTTCATAACCAGCTTCTAGTTTCATATTGCCAATTACTTTCATTATTGACTATTTTGTCACCCAATCAGAGAAACACACATTAAAATAGTTGATGCCATTTTTTCACATAACATACTGGTCATTTTTTAAAATAATAATAGCCAGAGTTAACAATGATAAGGTTAGAGTACAGTATCAATGTGTACAACTTTTCAGATTGAAATTTGGCAATGATAGTACACCATTATGATCTAATGATTCCATATCTAGAAATTTATCTCAATGAAATGACCAGTGATGCAGACAAATATAGGCAAATAAAGAGAATCCTCATAGGGCTATGTGTAACAGGGAAATACCAGAAACCACCTCAGTAACAGGAATTAAGTTAGTAACTTATTTCCTAGTGAAATGACCCGTGATGCAGACAATAATACACAAATAAACAGAATCCTTATAGGGCCATGTATAAGAGGGAAATACGAGAAACCACCTCAATAACAGGAATTATATCAGTAACTTAATGTATTTCCAGGTATTGATCTACTATTCAGCCATTAAGATTTAAGAAGTTTAAGGATGGCGATATTCTTGTTATAAAACATTAATGTTGCCGGGCGTGGTGGCGCACACTTGTAATCCCAGTACTTTGGGAGACGGAGACCGGAGGATCCGAGTTCGTGGCCAGCCTCAGCTCTCTCTCTCTCTCCCTGTCTCTCTCTCTCTCTCTCTCTCTCTCTACTTAGTGAGGCCCTCTACAACTTCGTGAGACCCAGTTTCAAAATAAACTATAAAAAATAGAGCCGGGGGTATAGCGCGGAGGTAGAACGCCCCTGGGTTCAATCCCCGGTACCGCAAAAAAAAAAAAACATTAATGTTACTTAGTTTACAGAAATGCATAGTTAAGTAAAATGAAGTTTACTTGCCATCAAGTTCATCAGCAGGACATTTATATATATATTTATATATATATATAAGTTTATATATATAAATATATATATTTATATATATATTTTATTTATATATATATTTTACTCTTACTCCATATATATGTAAGGAATCATAGATTTTAGGTCTACTTCAGAAAGAAATCAAAAGTAACTGAGTGTTGTTACAAAAATATGTTGAAACTGGCCAGATATTCCTCTCTCAGGTTTAAATGACTTTTAATAGCTGATTGTCTGCTACTGGGTCTTGAGCTACCAATTTTGACCAAGCCTTTGTTTTCATCTTTACTGGGGTTCACAAAACTGAAAGACTGCAGTCGAGTCTACTGTCGTTAAACTGGGCCACAGTCCCAGTAGATGACTTCCATTAGAAGTTGGCAACATATCTTGCTCACAAAAAATTCAAGCTAGCCGGGCATGGTGGCACACGCTTGTAATCCCAGTACTTGGGAGGCTGAGACCGGAGGATCTGGGTTCACAGCCAGCCTCAGCTACTTAGTGAGGCCCTCTGCAACTTAGTGAGACCCTGTTTCAAAATAAAGAATAAAAAATAGGTATGAGGGTGTAGCTCAGAGGTAGAAAGCCCCTGGGTTCCATCCCCAGTACCACACACACAAAAAAAAATTCAAGCTATTTTTTTCTCATCAAGTCCCCAAATTATACCACATTCAATTGTTCATTATAAGGAATTGTTTCCAAAACTAGTCAATATCACTGATGAAACCAGTTCCACAGCCTAAATCACACTTAAAATATCCTTCAAGATTCTATTGAAACCCAAGTTTCTGTAATAGAGAAAAATTTCACTATTGTAATTAACTAAATTCTACTCTGTGAAACATACACACTCCAAATACATAAACAAAGACATTTGGAAAACTCACGTAAAAGAATCCAAGTGGTCCAGATATGTATGGCATTTTTATTCCCAAGAGATACTTGACTTGCGAAGTCACAACATGGGTGGCAGCCCCAGTTGTCATCGCACTGATCACAGGCTCTGTCAACAGGAATGTGGCACTGCCCAGTTGTAGCACAAACATGGCCACCTAAGAGGACAAAGAAACAGTCAGATTATGCATGCAGGTGAAGTTCCCAAGGATCCTAAAGGGACAAATAGATGACACAATTTCATTTGACAGAGAATTGATGTGCGATGGGGTTCTAAAATTTTATATGTTCAATATGTTGGGTTTTCTTGAGAACATTAATGGGTTCCAAGACTTTTCAAATGTTATTGGAAGCAGTGCATAAGCCTCAAGTCCTGTTTAGAAAAAAAAGTGCAGCTTTGCTTCTTTGTTCATTTAATTATATATAAACATGCTATTTGTGCTAAAGCAAACCTGACTGGCTTTCAAGGTGAAAGTAAAATATAAAAACAGTTCTTGGAGTTACTTCTATATTTCAATTAGAATTTGTCACTAATCTTAATGTAACAGAAATGTATATGATGGTCAGTATTTAATAATTTATTTTCCTGTGGTAAATTTCTATAATCCATCTGTTATCTTGGGGTAAACAAGGTAGCCCCAAATGCCACTAGTGAGCATTCAAGGGTCAAATAGGAAAGGGGTTAAAACTAACACAACAGTTTTTTTTTTCCTGAATCTTGACTTTTCTCTTTTTTTCTTTTTTCCTAATCCTTCAGGTTAAAAGGGAGAGAGGAGGGATATACTCAAATCAGTTGCTATGTGGATTTCTATGGAAGAAAATTCAAATTTTCATTAGAATACCAATAATTTTTTAAAAGTCAAAATAATATGATCCATTACTTGATACTGAGTAGACATAAGATTTCAAAAACACTGAGGAGAGAAAGTGATTTTTTGGTTTCTCCCAGGTTCTGAAAAATGGGAACATACTGTTTGACCAGATACTCTGTCAAGTAGCTCTAATGGGCTAATATTTAGTAAGAAGATACTAGGACCTATTTGTATATGGGGAAGCCTAAAAGACAAGCATAAGGGAAAGGGGTATGTCTGTGTAAATATAAAAATCATTTTCCTTGGACATTTTCTTACTACTCCTAGCATCACCCTCCATTTCCAAATGACTTCATCACCAGATAAAATCACCAACTCAGAGTAGAAGCTGTGCATTGAGCTCTACTGGGCAAAAGGCAACAGGAAAAACTAAACTCTCTCACTCTTACCACTCCCCTGTGTTCTTCCCTTGCCAGAGAGAGAGTTTTCAGAAGATGGACCATGCCTTGATTGACAACTCTGTAAACTCAGTTATAGGAACTGCAGAAAGTAAAATTTACTGTGTTGAAGGTAACATTAAGTTATATTTATGAATATCCATACTGGAAAAGGGAAACAAAGAAGGTCATGTGTTAATCATAGTATTTAGGTCAGGTCTAAAAATTCTTGTTGGAAAATGAGATTAACTATTAGAGAAATCAAAAGGAAGAATAGCAATGAGATCTTCTATCAAAAGATTACAGTGGTGAAGATGAGAAGTATAAGATGCTACCTAGTATCACCAGACCAGAAATTGCAAAATATATCATTTCTATATTGTGACCATATTGTAATATGGTCAAAAGCAATGACGCTTTGAACTTATATTAAAATGGAGTTTCCAGGGCTGAATCTGAAAGCCTAAATCCTGATCCTGGTTCCACGTATCCTAGCTTTGTGACTTGAGAAAGCCTACTAAAATTCTCCAATCCTGCTCATCATCTATACATTATTAGAGTGACATCTGCCCTATTTTTCTTGTACAGTTGTGGTAAACTGAATGGAAATAATAAATGAAATGGTTAGAACGCTATAAAATGTGCAATGCACATGATGCAGTAACAATATCATAAGGTATCATTCATATTTACTCAGTGTGGGAAGCAAGCCATCTGTTTTGAAAATGTGGAAAAGGTCACACATTTTCCAACTCTGGAAAACTTGAAAGAATTTATCAGTGTAGAAAGAAATGTATCTGAATTGTTTGTACCTTTTATTCAACATGTAATAAAGAAAATAAAATGGGTTGTCCATGTAGAAGTCAGGCAATCAGTTACTGCCAACATAGGAAGCCAAGGCTGCAGCTTCTGCTACTATTGCTCTTTCAGAAACTTGTGCCAGTTTATTCTGAGGGAAATACCCAAGCAATCAAACCTATGGGTACAAAGGCAGCACTGTGATCTTTCTTACATCTCTTGATTCATAGTCTGTTGATTTTCACTTTGAAAATGCAATCAATTAAGAAACATTGAGCCAATTATTTCCAAGTATCTCTCTGCTAGTGAGCTGATTCCAATTTATGCTATCTACTCTTATAGGCCATGAGGATGAAATCAGAATGCTACTAAGAGATAATGAACATGAGTTGGGTTTTCATTTCAGCTAAATGCAGCAATCAGTCCATATCTTTAAACTGTGACTGCTATCTGCATATATAAAATTTTATAGAATGGTAGAACGTTATTATTTGTATGTTAAGTAATCTTATTGTCAGCATTTGAGAAGCACACTCTTTAGTGGTTTTTTATAGACCATCACCATATTTCCTTCTGTTTTTCATTTGTTTCCTAAATTACAGTGGCTCTTCAGAGGGGTTAATGCCTGAGAAACCTGAGTGATTACCACCCACTAATAGCTACACCATTATTTTCTTCTTTTTCTTTTGTGGTACTAGGGATTGAACCCAAAGGTATCATACCTCTAACTACACCCCCAGTCCTCCTATTTTGTTTTTTAGTTTGAAACAGGGTCTCGCTAAGTTGCTGAGGGCCTCACTAAGTTTCTGAGGCTGATCTCAAATCTGCAATTCTCCTGTCTCATCCTCCCAAGTACTGGGATTACAGTCATGTGCCACCACGCCCAGCTAACCATTATCTTCTAGTAGCAGCTTCTTTGTCATTTCCATGATCTAATAGTTACAAGTGGAAGAATCCAGAAAAACTATAATATAAAACAGTTCTGTCATTCCAAGTGTTGGAAATATGGAAATCTACCTGGCAATAGAAATGAAAAAAGATGGAGGATACTTTTATAAACACCAAAAGAAATCAAAATATTTTTGTAATATTCTATTTGTACACAGTTTTATGCTTTTAGAAAATCCTTTCAGCAAGGGGTAATTGCCTAAAATGGAGAGGTTTTAACTGAAAGGCCAAGTCTCTGAAGACCTCATTTCTGAAGAGACCTCTGGGCATGGGAAGGATGAGTGCAAACACGTAAGACTTAACTGAGGAGAAATTGCTCTCTTCTGCATCACAACCTTAAACAATGGCTACAGCCTAAAACAATGGCAGGCATTTTAAGGAGGAGGAAGAAGGGAAGGGGTAGGATTGGAAAGGAGAGGGGAAGAGATTTAAGAACTAACAGAACTAAAGACAAAAATCACATGATCATTTCAATAGATGCTGAAAAAGCATTTGACAAAATCCAACACCCATTCATGATAAGAACACTGCAGAGAATTGGAATAGAAGGAACATACCTCAACATCATAAAGGCAATATACAATAGGCCCACAGCCAACATCATACTGAATGGGGAAAAACTT
>PVJS01007953.1:0-54483 GCA_004027185.1 Glis glis
CAAAAAAAAAAAAAAAAATAAATAAAAAAATAAAAAGGAAGGAAATTCTAACATATTATAATATGAATGAACCTTGATGTCATTACATTAAGTAAAATAAACCAATCATAAAAAGGAATATTATATGATTATCAACATGTGCTACCACATCCAATGGGGTCCCTAGTTTTGCTAGTGCAGACCAAAGTACAGATGCTTTGGACTTGTGGTAGCAAGTTCACTGTGCAGCTTCCTGATTATGACTAATGCAACAGCATCCTGGGTGGTCCATTCCTGTGTCATGGCTCAAGATATTTTTCTGGAAGATTAGTCAGTTCGGGTTATAAAAAATTTTATAAGCCATTTAATATCCCACAAATCAAATTCCTTCTTGTTGGCATAACCTAGAACATGCTTTGTTCTCTACAATTAAATCCCAATAGCGTAGTTGCTGGCTCTGGTGGTGGTATGGAACGAGCTCTTGAAGAAATGAGATTCCAAGATTGGTCAGTTCACGTGTTTGCACTAAGGCAGCTAAGATTCTGTTCGCAACATAAGATAGACAGTGGTGCATATGATGATCATTAACTTGCCGCCTGCAATTGCTTACAACGAGAAGCCGATCAAAGGGAAGGGTGGTTGGCTTAAGGAACGCTGTCATGATGGGGAAAATAGAGAATGTAAGGAGATTGCGTCCGTGCGTGCGTGTGTGTGTATGTGCATGCATGCGTGCGTGTGTGCGTGTGCGTGTGTGAGTGTGTTGGGGGGTGGATTGTTCCACTTTTTTTCAGAGAACTTAAGAGAAAAAAATGACAGATGGGATTTATTTATTTACTTTTTTTTTGCACTACCGGGAATCCCGGCCCTATTTTTTATCCTTTATTTTGAAACCAGGTCTCACGAAGTTGCGGAGGGCCTAAGTAGCTGAGGCTGGCTGCGAACCCCGATCCTCTGGTCTCTGCCTCCCAAGTACTGGGATTACAAGCGTGCACCACTGAACCCGGCTACAAGATGGGATTTAAAACTCTCTGCTAAGGGCCTGGTCAGATAATCGGGGAACTCCTATGGTGGCGCAGGTCTCTTCTGTCTCGTTGCTGCTGAAGTGACAGAGCCAAGAGCAGGACCAGCGTGCGCTCCTTCACGATGCTGAGCGCCAAGGCAGCGTGGAGCCATGGACTTCAGTCTCTAATGTGAACATGAGGGCGCTCACTGGAAGGAACGGGGAACCAGAATACTGGGACCCGGAGAACTAAAATAGGGACATTTGATGTGTTTCTATGTCTCTGAGTATCTTCAAAAGCCCAAATTACACTCAGTGTTCCTTGAAAGCAGAAGCAAAACTGTTCCCTGATTTATGAGACAGTTCCTTTTTGGCCTGAAGGTCCTGTGATGACCTCACTTGAGGGAATTAACTGGCCAGAGGTGTTGATTAGGGTTCTGCAGAGAGAGAACCAGGAGGATGTAGATAATTCATTAGATATATAGATAGATGATAAAGAAAGAAAGAAAGAAAGAAAGAAAGAAAGAGAGAGAGAGAGAGAGAGAGAGAGAAAGAAAGAAAGAAAGAAAGAAAGAAAGAAAGAAAGAAAGAAAGAAAGAAAGAAAAGAAGGAGGGAGGGAGGGAGGGAGGGAGGGAGGAAGGAAGGAAGGAAGGAAGGAAGGAAGGAAGGAAGGAAGGGAAAGAGAAACAATGAGAGGGATATATTAGTGGAGTTGGTTCACACAATTATGGAGGTTTGTACATCCCATGATGGGCTGTCTGCCAGCTGGAGACCCTGGGACACCAGTACTTTGGTTCAGTGCGAGTCTGGAAGTGTCAGAACCAGGGAAGCTGATGTTGTAATTTCTAGTCTAAGGACAAAGGCTTGAGAACCAGGTGCATGTAGTGGGGCTGCTGGTGCAGATCCTGCAGTTCCGAGGCTGCAGAACTGCAGGAAAGAGAGACAGTTTGCCTCTCTGGTACCTTTCTGTTCCCTCTGAACCCCCAGATGATTGGCTGACACCTGCCCACATAAAGGGCAGGTCCTCCCATTCAGTCCACGGACTCACTCACTGATCTCCTCTGGAAACACCTTCAGAGACGCACCCCAAGATAATGCTGTGCTAGTTCTCTAGGATTCCTTAATCCAGTCAAGCTGAAATCCAAAATCAACCACTGCACCAACAGATGCCAATCCTCTGCCTGCCCGGGTCCCTTTAGATCTGTCACTGGAATCCGATGCCAGCATGCATGGTGGCAAACACAGTTGAAGCTGGAGGAAAATGGTTTACCCCACAAAAAGAATGACAAGGTTTTGCTCATTTGCAATGTCAAAAACCTGGAATGTGTGTGGGAACGGATGGCGACAGTTCCAAACCACGAAGGGAGAGGCGTAAATTTAGATTGGGTTGAGTAGTTTGCATGGAGCGCACTTGCCAGAGCTGCTGGGTTCAATATGCTCACTTGAACAGCTCCAAGTGCGTGATAGAAAGTAGGTGAAGTGCTAGTCCGTGCTCGGGATGCCAGTCACTTCTTGGGATAATGTAGAGAAGTGGATGTAAAGATAAGGAAATATTGGAGTATATTTCTCATGTGAAAATCACTCATCTACACCCAGTTATGTCTTATAAGCAGGCCCAGAGGGCACTTCCTACATGGAGGCAATACCCTCATCAAGAAATACCTTGGGGAATGCTGGAAGTGGATGTCCACCAAATTCCAGACCTGATGGTAGGAGCTGCTGCCAAAGAAAAGGACTCTGATTTCTCTGGAGAGATGGGATCCCAACTGGCAGAATGCAAAGGACAGTACAATGACAGGGCCCAAAGACAGAGCAGAGTGGGTGTGGCCACCACAGGCAGCAGGGCTGGATTGATGAGGCCAGGGTTCCACTGGCAGGGATCTTTGGCAGTGGCTAACTGATGAAGAAGTTTCTAGGACCGAGCCAGGCATGGTGCATACACTTGTAATCCCGGTACTTGGGAGGTTGAGACATGATGATCGCAGGATTGCAGCCAGCCTCAGCAACTTAGAGAGGCCCTCCACAACTTAGTGAGACCCTGTTTCGAAATATTAAAAGAAAATAGGGCTGAAGGTGTGGCTCAGAGGTAGAATGCCCTTGGGTTCAACCCCTAGTACCACAGGGAAAAAAAAAAGAAGTTTCTAGGACTGAAAGAGAATCTTCCTTGATCTGTATAAACTGAAGTCAAAACACAAACAAAACTTTAGGTGACCCGAAGAACTACAATGAAGAGTTATGGCTCCTTTACTAATTCATAGACCCACAGGCCCTAAAGGAAGGGAAAGCCAGGAACCCTCGAGAAAGTGCCCTATGACGGGCCGCAAGCATGTACTGCCCATCTTCCTAGTCTTCCTCTAAAAAGCGCTTGCAGTCAGCTCTCAGGGAGATGAACCACCCAGGTCTTAGGGGTATTTGGGACCTGGCAGGCCACCATAGTCCACTACTCAGAGGAAGCTTAGTGTCATTGAGTATAAATGGAGGTTTGGTCTCCATTTGCCTTACAGTGGGTCAGTGGGTCACCATGGACCCATTTATGAATTGTCCTCTGGTTACATCCCCAGTTTCTGTATATAGAGTTGGAAAAGACCCCATATCGGTCTCTTAATCTATTGAGTGAAGGTTCTGGAAGGGCAAGTGGAGGCCTCTGTGCTAAGGGTGCTGCCCAAATCATGAACACAAAGCAGTGCTGTGCCCCCGGAGGGGCCTGGGGAAGAGCACTCCTATCACAGAGTTGAAAAAGGCAGGGGTAGTAATTCCTATTATACCTCCAAATTTCCCACACCTCCTCATTAAGCTCTTATATCAGCTCTTCTCTTTGATCGCAAGTAGATGCGTCTATGGAATAGCATTCGTGGATTATCACAGATTTAGAGAGCAATTCCAATTGATGCTTCTGTCCCATATGTATGCAAAGACTCTGATGCCTGATGTACAGAGTTATCAAGTTGTCAAATGCTTTTTTCTCAATGCCCCAATACAAAGAGAACACAGAAGCAGTTTTCTTTTTTTTTTTTTTTATTGGTGCATTGTAATCATACATCTTGATGGGTTTCAGGATGGTAGAAGTATATATGTACCCATTGGTCAATTAGCCCTCCCCCGATTCCCACCCCCATTCCCTCCCCCCTCCCTCCTTCTCATGCTCAGCATAGGAGTTGACTTTGATATATTTGTGTATGTATGTCCTGTGCATTAGGGCATTTCCCTCTTCACCCCCCCCCCATCTTCCTCAGTTAGGTCTCCTTCTTTACTCTCCTTCTTTCTCCATCACTCGCCTGTGTCCTCCAGGGGAGCTGTGGCTCACCCTCCCGAGTCCTCAGTACTGGGGTGCTCCGGGGAGGGGCCATAGCTCACCCACCCATGTCCTTGGTGCTGGGGTGCTCCGGGGTGGGGTCATGGCTCACCCGCCCATGTCCTCCCGGGGGAGCCATAGCTTACCCACCCTGTCCTCAGTGCTGGGCTGCTCCTGGGCAGGGCTACATCTTCTTTGTCTCTCCTCCTCGTTCTTGCTGCAGAAGCAGAGCATGTGGCCTGCTTCTTGTAGCCATCTCTGTCATAGATGTGGGTCTGGTCCAACTTGAGCTTCATCACAGTCTGGAGTTGACTGCTTTTGATGATGGTCTGTAGTTGCTGGCCTCACAGGGATCTGCTGCTTCTTTGCTGGAGGTCTCTGGGAGCCGGTGCTGGCGTGGCCCCCAAGATGGCACCACCGCCGCTGCTCTCCACTCACCAGGTGAGCTGCGTGGAGCTCTTTACAGTCCTCTGCTCTCTCTGCTGCCTCCTATTCCACAGCATTTCGACTGTCATTGTTTTGTTGAGTTTGGGCTGCTTTTCTTTCCTTGTCAAGAAGCAGTCTTCCCGCTGATCAAGTTCCGAGTCTTGGACGGAGCGCCTGAAGCACACTGTCTCCCTCTGTCCTGCCATTTTTTCACAGATGCAGTTTTCTTTCAACGAGCAGGAGCAGCACTGGACCAAGGGCTGTATCGTCTCTTTGGCTCTGCATGATAATTTAGTTCAGAGATTAGCGACTTCTCACGTAAAGGGCAAGTAGATATTTTAGGCTTTGTAGGCCACATATGGTCTCTGCTGCATATTCTTCTTCTTCTTCCTTAGAAACAACCTTAGAAAATAAAAAGCACGCTGAGCCTGCAAGACAAAAAGAGGCTGCAGGCCAGGTTTGACCTTCAGGCTGTGTTTGCTGACCCTTGATACCAGCTCATGGGGATCTTGGCCATCTCACCAGCCTGCAGAATATCGTGCTGCTATATTATTTTTCTAACACTGTAATTATGGGGCCTAGTGAGCAGAAAGTAGCATGTACTCTAGATGTCTTGGTAAGGCACTTTGATGTCAAAGGTGGAAGATAAGTCCTATGAAGGTTCAGTGACCTGTCCATGACACGGAGCTAATTTTCAGAAAGTTGTTTTTAAATCTGGGGTTCAAAAGCAAAGAAAACCCCATCAGTAGAACTAGACAGAGGTTCTGGGACACATGAACAATAGGCGTGACATGAAGCTGGCATTTTGAGTATCCTGGGGCTGTCCTCAAATCCCTCCCATCAAGGGCCTGGGAACTGAGCGGTAGCCTGCAGAAGAGCGTCAGGTGGCCTAGCTACAAAGAAAGAAAGAACGCGCTGACCAGGAACCAGGGGCTTGAAAAATTAGGTCCCTACGATATTGATTTTGAGCCTCTTCAGCAGTAAGTCATTTTTGATTGGGAGTATTGTCTGACACGAATAGAGCCAGTCAAGTTTGAACATTAATTTTATTCCTCAGATTCCCAGGGGAAAAAAAAAACACCTGTCTATAGGTAACATAAAAATAACTATGTTCCAAGGGAATTTAAAAGAAACATTAAGAGATTGCTGAAAACTATGTAATTGTGTAATTGTGCCAGCAGAGATGGCTTTTCTTCTTTATTCATTTTAAGAGCAATTTAAATTGGTTTGCACATAATAAAAATTTAGCCTTTCATCAATACTTGTATAAATAAACTGCAGCCTCCCTGGAATATAGATTGTCAAGAGACAATCAAGTTGTGGTTTACTATTTCACGTAGTGTGCTTTCTCTTTCAGAACTAATAAAAGCCACAACTGCACGCTTTATCATAAAAAGCAAAACAAAGACTGGGCAGTATTTTCCTTATTTTAGAAAGACAAAGCTTAACAATGAATAACGTATTAGGAGTTTGACCTCAACGGTGAGAGATTTGACTTTCCCGTCTGTGTTGGCTTAACCCCATCTAAAAGTGTGGTCTGTTGTGGGAAGTACTTGAGTCTCTTTCTTTATTTTATGACCTTTAGCAGAAACATATTTCACTGCATGTGTGTATGCTTTCACCAAAGACTATTTTCTTATGTTTTTGAGGTGCATTTATTTCAGTAAGAACTCCTACCAGCCGGGTGCCCATTATCCCCTCCAGCTGAAACCCCAGCTCACAACTCCCTGCTCTCAGAAATGATGTGAGACTTCCCTTTACAGTCTCTAGACAAGCCTGGCCACCTGATCTAAGGCTAGCCTACCCCTGTGTGGGTCAGGAGCCCATGAGCTAGACTGTTAAGAGAGGCTCTCTTCTCTATAGGAGAGGGGTTAATTACCTCTGATGCTATCCTTTGCAATTTAGACTAAGGAACATGGAGAGCATTCAATTAGTGCTAGGAGGAGCAAGGGGAACCAGTAAATAGAAGCAAAGACAATGAAATCAGATGTGAAGTATTAACAATCAAAGGGGAGGATTCAGAAGAGAGCAAATCTGTAGCCATGGATGGCAGAGTCCCCCAACTTTTCTTCATCCCTCCACTCAGAGCTTTTCAGTGGAAGGTGACCAGGACCCCAGGAACAGCAATGTCAGCAGCATCTCTGGCAGAGAAAACTGAGAGACACACAGAGTGGCGGTCCACCAGACAAGGGACCCACCAGAGCCTTCCTGTATTTCATGCTTGCTCAGGGAGCCTCTGTTCCTTGTAACTATCACTCAAATGTTTGCAACCTCTCCCGCCTTTGAAGGCCACACCTTCCTGAACTATTAGGAATAGTTGGAGCTAGCATCCCATTCGATTTGGGGAAGGATAGACTTTTTTGGATCCAAGGAATGCTTATATGTTCCACCCATTTGTTCCAACTTGGAGAGTCCCCACAACTGATCATGTTCTGGTTCCAACTCTATGGTTGGCTTCTTTAGACTGTTGTCGCCCTCTTAGAGAAGGAACAAAATTACTGAGGCTTGGCTAAACTCCTGTGACTGTTCTTTACACTTCACAGATGGATGGTGAGCGCAGTAAAGAATGACGATGAGGAAGAACAAGCAAACGAAAACCAGGTGACTTCATACTTTGGATAGTTGGGATGGGAGTGTTATGGACTGAATGTTTGTTTCCCTCCCAAATTCATATGTTGAAATCCGAATTCCCAGTGTGATGGTATTAGGGGTGGGTCTTTGGCAGGTAATGAGGGTGGAGCCCTCATGAATGGAATTAGTGTCTTCAGAAGAAGGGATGTGAAGAGATGATTACTCTGTCTTGGCCACTGGAGATATAATGATGAGGCAGCTGTTTATGAAACAGGAATTTGGTCCTTGCGAGTTGGGTTATCTGCCAGTACCTTGACTTGAACTGCCCAACCTCCCAAACTGAGCAACAAATGTCTGTTGTTTAGGCCACACAGGCCATGGTAAATGCTACAGCATTCTGAATGGACTAAGACATGGGGACAGGGGCAGAATAAGGGTACTAAGGGGGTACTACTTGGCCTGTCAATAAAATTCAGGGGGTACTTTCCATCATTGAAAGGAAGTGCCTCTGATCATGGTCGCCCTGCCTGTAGTCCAGTTCCCCCAAATCTTTTGGGGAACTAACCCAAAAGGCAAATCCATTTTCTCTCTCATCTCCTGTTCAAAGCCTGCCTCCAGGAAACACAATCACCTTTAGAGACTAAGTAAAACCTAGAATGAAGACTTCTCCTTTTATCAGTATATAGAGTTGTTTGCTTTCTCTGTCTATTTTGGACCTCCCACTGTAGAAGAGCATTCTTTTTGGTTTTACCATTATAAAAACCCACTAAAGTACTCTACAAACACACAAACAAGCAAAAAACCAACTTGACCATATGATTCAAGTTAAACCTCTGTTATCCTTTGCTTCTGGAATATTCCCCAAAGGCTCATGTGTTGAAGGCTTTGTCCCCAGCTGGTGGCGCCACTGGAAACTTTGGGAGGTGGAGCCTGGTAGGAGGAAGTAGGTCATTGGAGGTGTGCCCTTAAGGGGAATATTTTGTCCCTGGCATCTTTTTTGCATGCTCTCTCTTTTTCTCTGTTTCCTGGCTGCCAGGAGGTGAGCAGCTCTGATCCAGCATGTGTTTCCTGCCACGCTGCTCTGCCTTGCCACAGGACTAAAAGCAGCGAAGCAGGCCAAGTATGGACTGAAACTTCTAAAACTGTGGGCCCAAATAAACCTGTCCCACTAGGTGCCCCTGCCTCTGCTCTGACTCACCTGGCTTACCCCATCTATCAAAGTTTTAAAAAATACTCAAGTCGCCGGGCGTGGTGGCGCACGCTTGTAATCCCAGTACTTTGGGAGGCGGAGACCGGAGGATCCGGGTTCGCGGCCAACCTCAGCACGCATGCGCGCGTGTGCGATATCTCTCTCTCTCTCTCTCTCTCTCTCTCTTTCTCTCTCTCTCTCTCCCTCCCTAGTGAGGCCCTCCGCAACTTCGTGAGACCCAGTTTCAAAAATAAAGCATAAAAAAATAGGGCCGGGGGTGTAGCGCGGAGGTAGAACGCCCCTGCGTTCAATCCCCGGTACCGCAAAAAACAAAAAAAACAAAACAAAACAAAAAAAAAACAACTCAAGTCAACTTGTATATAGAGTTTTTGGGGACAAAACTAGAAAAGGTTATCTCAAGGCATTTTATACTTTATAGAAAGCCTGAAATGAGTCACTCATTTGCTTTCATTATAACATTCATGAAACTGAAATTCAGTCCTATAAAATGATACTTCATTTTAGACCAAATAAAATGGCTGTCTTTTTACACTGATGAATTTCCTCAACTGTTTCCCTCAGGTTTCAAATGGTTCTATTTACTCATAAATGCTGTGTTTCAAAGGAAGAACATTTTTGAGCTGTCTATGACTTCTCAGCTTTTTACCTTAGAGAATATTACAGTGCGTAAGAAGCTTATATTCTATTTACAAGGAAAAAAATATCTGTAACTTTATGTCTCTCTGTAATATACTGTAGAAACAGACATACCAATGCAATATACATAAAAGAGTTACTCTGGAATTTCAAAAGTCTTTAAAAGGTTAGTGATTACACACATGCACACATACATACTCACCTGTTGATGTAACATAGGACAATAGTTTTGAAATAACCCAGATGCATTTTTTCCTGGTGGCAATCCAGATTCTTTTTCTGTGTCTGCTCTGGCATTATGATCCCAAGAAAGGAAAACACAATTGCTACTAGAGAAAGATAAGACAATGAAAGATAAGACAGTGAAACAGGAATTGGGTCCTTGCTAGTTGTGTTATCTATCAGTACCTTGACTTGGACTCCAAAACTGTGAGAACAAATGTCTGTTGTTTAGGCCACACAGACCATGGTAAATGCTAGAGCATTCTGAATAGGGTAGGGAAGCAGAAACATGGGAAGGGATTGGCAGAAGAAGATATGTTGATGGATGTGCTGTGCAGGGGTCCAAAGTTCCTGCTGAACTTGTGAAGAATACAGACATTCTTAAAAACAAACCGTGGATTTGAGGGAGGCAGAAGAGGTCTAGAACAGCTGGTGGTGAGAAGTTCAAGCTGGATCCAATTGGATTTAAAAATAAATAAATATAAAATATCCTACACTTCAAGTTCTTGGGGTTTTCCCGGGTTTTCACATCTCTTACATGAACATAAATAAAACAGAGTTTCCACTTTGGGGGTTGAGGTGGGGGAGGGACTTGAGACTCAGTGAAGGAGACAGGTGGGTAAACAAAGGCAAGCAGTTAGTCTGTAGACAAGGTAAGTGTGGCAGTGGTGGGGAGCACAGAAGAAGACTAGCAGGAGTCTTTGTAGTATGTGTGATGTGTAAATTGGAACTGAAGGATGAGATTTTCACTCAGTGGATTTCACTCACACCTGTGCTGGAATGCCAATTATCTTCCCTGAAATCCTTCCTGTATCAAATACCACCTCCTTCATGAAGGTCTTTCTGGTTCTTCCAAATCGATTTGATTTCTCCTGCCTACAAATATCCATAGCCCTTTGGCTTCCTTTATTGATACATAATATCTTACTTTGTTTTGAATCTGTTCGTATACTTGCCTCTCAATTAAATTATATGCTTATCCCTGAACCTTGTATGTACGAGAAACTCAGTAAATGTAGTACTAGAGTAAGTTGAATAGGGAATAAATACTAGGAGGTTTAAGAAAATTGACTCTAAATTTACTAACCTTCTTTACCTTTTTATTCCCACAGCTAAGCACAATTCATGGCAAATTGTAGTTGCTCAGTGAATACTTGTTAGAACTGAGTTGAAGATGTAGGAAAGGGAGGCATAAGGATAAACTGGGAATTAGAAGTAGTTCTGCAGAATTTCCACTCTGGAAAATTCTCCTCCTATGATAACTAAATTCTCCAGAACTTTCACAAAACTTTTCCTAGGTGCTGGCCAATATTTCTATGACGAATGTAGGGTTTTACGTAATGGGGAAATAACTAGCCTCAAACACATAAATTAGAAGCTTTCACAAGGAAACTTATTTTGCTTCTTCCGTCTTTTTGAGTCTCAGCATGGGGATATTGGGCAGAAAAGCAGAGCAAGATGAACATCAGGTTGTGTTCTTATGGTGACTCAGAGAATTCTTACAATCACTCTATGAGGTAGGTACTATTATTGCCATTTTACAAACCAAGGAAACAGAGACTCAGAAATTTTAAGGCACTTGTCAAAGGGCACCAGGAATGGGGGGGGGTCCTTTGTTACCTGATTCGGAAGCATAATTTTTGTTCTGATGAACAAATAAATTCCCAGTGGTGAGGAGTCTCTGAGATGCAGGTTTAACTAAGAGGTCTAAGTGGGCTCCATTGCTCTGACTTGCTCTGGTGATCAAAATTGGCTCATTCCAGCAGAATTCAAGTCACCAGGAAATGGTAGAGCTGGGTTATTCCAAGGGAAAAGTCCCAGGATGGTAATTTTGACAAGATGATTAGATGTAGAGAAATTTCTGAAAATAGGAAAGAAGAATATATTTATATGTTTAAGTATGGAAGGTAAGATAGAGACATGGATGAACAAAATGGCTCAAAATGTTCAGAAATAGTGTACTTACTTCTGGAAAGAACTGGTTGCTCTAATCAATCTTCCGATTACTACAAACATTGCCTGAAATGTGTCTGATATATTAAGTTTTGCCTCAATGTTATGCCACTGGTGACATAATTAGATAATAAAAAAGTATTTGGTTGAAAATGGGAACATGAATAATAATGATTAATTCATATGTTTTCCTTTTTGATGACTATGGAATATATAAAATCATTATACTTGTTGTAGTGAAGCAGCATAGTAATGTTACTACCAAGCCCTCTATTTTATTTTAGTGGTACTGAGGGTTAAACCCAGAGGCCTCCTACCTCAAAGCTACACCCCCAGCCCTTTTTGTTTTTTTATTTTGAAATAGGGTCTCACTAAGTCCTTGAGGCTGGCCTCAAACCTGTGATTCTCCTGTTTCAGCTTCTTAAGTACTGGGATTATAGGTGTGTGCTACCATACCCAGCAAGCCCTCTACTCTTTAAATATAGTTATCTCTTCCCAGTGACTGTCTATAATTTCCTCATTTATTAGTCCATTCTTTTTTGGAATTTACTAAACATAAGATCCTATGCTGCAATTTATAGATATTACTCTCTTTAGGAAAATAGAATTCTAACCAATACATTAGTGGAGAATTTTATATCTATCTCTATACAAACATATTTACATATACGTATGTACATATATACATGTATATATAAATATATACACATATATACTTATATATTAATTATTATAATA
The DNA here is from genome assembly GCA_004027185.1 of Glis glis. NCBI lineage: Eukaryota > Metazoa > Chordata > Mammalia > Rodentia > Gliridae > Glis > Glis glis. Next base: position 12,029 of record PVJS01007953.1, read on the forward strand.
TAACATATATTTTACTTATATATATATATACTTTATATATATAAAATTTCAGTTGAAAAGATTCTTTTCTTCTTTAGGTACTGGGGATTGAACCCAGGGACATTCATTTTATTTTTTATTTTGAAACAGGGTCTCACTAAGTTGCTGAGGGTCTTGCTAAGTTGCTAAGGCTGGCCTCAAATTTGTGATCTTCCTGTCTCAGCCTCCCAAGCACTGGGACTACAGGCGTGCAACACCACACCTGTCTGAAAAGATTCTTTATACGACCTGCCTTAAAGAACCAGATGCCTTAGGACAAATACTCTTAATCCAGAATCATGACTGTTATTCATGGAGATCTATGAGCCTCCTGAAAGGCATTAAACATGTGAAGTATAAAGGATATCAGTAGTCTTTACATCTCAGGTGGAGAAAGTAGAATATATTTTTCTACCATAAATGAGCTTCTTTCAAACCCCTAGTTGTATTTAGAAACTTAATTTGGTTTTCATAGTCCTAAGAATCTAAGCCAAGTCGATACTAGTTTACAATTACAACTTACGCAGTTTAAGCTATTGCTGCTCTCCCCTCTGGGTGGCTTGTTGGTCCAGGGGAGACTTATCAAGCATTGTTAGAGTTAGATATAGAATGGTCTCTTGAAGAGCTCATAAATTGGTGTTTGGAGCTGATGTAACTGAGTCATGAGGGTTGTAATCCCAGTGGTGGATAGGGCCATTGTAATGGATTTATCTGGGTGGTGGCCTGGGCCAGTAGGGTGTGGTTGGAGAAGGTGGGTCCCTGGGGGTGCGGTCTTGGGGATTATATATGGTTCCTCCTCCTCCTGATCACTCTCTTGCTTCCGGTCTCCATGGCGTGAGGAGCACAGCCTTGTGCTCTCCCTCTCTCCGCTTCCTGCCACCGTGCCCTGAGACCCAGACCCTGGCCTCACATGGACTGAACCCCAATATCTCCAAGGAAAACTGAGCGAATAAATCTTCCTTCCTTTAAGTTATGTGGTCAAGTCTTTAGATTATAGCCCTGAGAATGCTGGCTGGGACAAGCAGCATGACATGGGGGACTTGTCTGGCTGGTGATGACCTCTCTGTCACTTTCTGAAGAGCTGACTTAGGGTGTGCTCTCCCGGTGTGGGTGAAGTGTGGCATAGCCACCTACTCTGAGGTCATTGCTGTTGTACTTGTGGCCACCTCTCCCTGTACCAGTAGTCAGGCCGTAAGTGACTTCCTTGGTATTCAAGGTTCCTCCTCCCAGGGGGCCTCTTGTGGGGCGTTCTCTCCTGAATAACTCACAGGTCTCCTGCGGCCGGCCCCTCCTCATTACTGAGGTGACATGTGAAACCCCAGGGATTCTCAGCCCTTGATGATCTGGCTAAAGCAAACTTAGATCTCCACTTTACATAGGCCTTTGTGTTCTGGGTTCTATCGAAACTGAGGTTTTCAAAATACTCCAATGGGAAAACTGGATACAAATCCATTTGCTTTGGGGTCCTCTTTACATAAAGGGGAATCTATATTCCAACTTTACTTCTATAGTCTTTCTGGAGTTTGGGCAAAATTGTGCTCCTTCCATTCTCATGAGCAAGCCCTGCTCCTAGTCCCTGAGAATGTGACTGTATTTGGAAACAGGGCCTTTAAAGAAGCAGCTAGACTAAAAAGAGGCCATTAGGTAGGGCCTTTATTCAATCTGATTCATCTCCTTATAAGAACAGGAAAGTTAGGTGCACAAAGAGACCTCGGGGTGTGTAGTCAGGAAAGACCACATGAGGACCTAGAGAGAGACCCTTAGCATCTGTCAGCCAGAGAGAGAGAGAGAGAGAGAGAGAGAGAGAGAGAGATCTCAGAAACCAAACCTGAAGACTTCTTCATCTTGAATTTCCAGCTTCCAGAACCATAAGAAACAATCTTCCGTTCTTTAAGCCACCCAGTCTCTGGTATTTTGTTATAGTAGTCCCAGAGACAATATAATATTCTTCCCCATCTTGTAACTCTCTCTTCTAAGGGCTCATTCTTCTTTTCCTACCTACAGCCCACTGAGGTCTCATTCAGGGCAGAAGTGGGCGGGGAGGGAGCCAGCTCCCTGGGTACACATATGCACCCCATCCCAACCATTTTTTTTTTGGCTTATACCTTTTGGCATTTTGGATGTTTCGTTCAAGAATCTGGGTCATTGTTTTACTTGTTCAAATGAAGACAACAAAAGCAATGACAAGTTTGAAGTTCTAGATCTCAAATATATATGTCACTTGCCACCCCCCCATAAATGTGTGTGCGTGAGCTCATATTTTTCTGGAGAATAAGTCTACAGCTCCTTTCACATTCTCAAAGGGGTTTATGACCATACGAATGTTAAAATTCACCATCCTGTTATGTTTGAAATATGATCCAACTTCCAATATGCAATTTACATACAACTTTAGAAATATATTATGTAAAGCGAGAGCAGAATGTTTGTATTCAATAAATGTAAAACCACATCACACTCATTTGCTTCCTTTTAAAAAAATCTCTTATTTAATTTGCCATGAAAAAAAAAGAAGCTAAACTAAATTGCCTGTGAAAAATTCGATTCCTTCCTCATGCTCATCCAGTCCCATGTTAAGAGATCGTGAAATTAGGCTGTGACTTCTATTGGGACAAGCCACCTCTGAGCAGCACCAATAGGAAGGGGCACTCTATCCCACTCAATATGCAGATGGGCACATGCATTTGTACACCACAGACCTTATTGCTCCTTAAGTGTTTCTTCCCTACTTTTTTCTGCCTTTTGTGCCAGTCATGACATTTTTTTTATGCTTTGTCATGAAACGACAAAGAGTAGGAGATAAAGTCGTGGAATGACCCATATTTCTTCCCTCATCCTGAGAATCTGCATCCTCACCTCCTCCTTCAGCTCACCACTACTTCCCACCTGATTGCATAGTCACTGCTATGAGGATATAACTTGATCATGGTCATCTGGGCTCCGGTTCAGTATCTGTGACAATCATGGACCGTCGGTGAGAATTTGGAACTGGTCTGTAAGTTACGAAGTTCAAAGGTCATTAGTAACCATGCAACTAAATGCACATCAGAGAAACAGAGTTAGTGCATGTGAAGGAAAAGAGAGAAAGAGGAAGGGAGGGAAGAAATGGAGGAGGTAGAGTGGGGGAAAGGGGAGAGGGAAGTCCTGATGGTCCATCTGTTTCCAGCTGTCTGTCCCTAATGATCAGCTTTGTTACTGTTCTTGGGTTTCATGAGACAGCCAGGACAGCCAGGTACCTTTATGATAATTTATCCCTTTTACCTAGGTTAGATGAGGTTTTTATTTCTAACAACACCCTCTTAACTTATACACACACACACACACACACACACACACACACACACAAGGTGATCTAAATATACAAATAACAAAGTTCAACTCTTGCATTGATACATTTTTCAAAATTGGAGTGGACAGTACTTCGCAGGCTTGAGACAGGAGGATCGCAAGTTTGAGGCCAACCTCAGCAACTTACCAAGGCCCTCAGCAACTTAGTGAGATGCTGTTTCAAAATAAAAAAAACAGGGCTGGGGTGTCGCTCAGAGGTAGAACACTCCTGGGTTCAATCCCTAGTGCCAAAAAAAAAAAAAAATTGGAGCAAAACAAGGACTTGCTTGACAAAGTATCATTAATATAAATGAACAACTATGGTTAAGAAAAACCCTATGTCACTCTGGGGCTCTATTTCAGAAGATATTTTTTTTTTTCGGTACCGGGGATTGAACGCAGGGGCGTTCTACCTCCGCGCTACACCCCCGGCCCTATTTTTTTATACTTTATTTTGAAACCGGGTCTCATGAAGTTGCAGAGGCCCTCACTAAGGAGAGAGAGAGAGAGAAAGAGAGAGAGAGAGAGAGAGAGAGAGAGCAAGAGAGAGTGCTGAGGCTGGCCGCGAACCCGGATCCTCCGGTCTCCGCCTCCCAAAGTACTGGGATTACAAGCGTGCGCCACCATGCCCGGCTCAGAAGATATTTTGAATAGTGTGGGATTGTAAATGTAAAGACTCCCATTGTGCCATATCAATCTCACCTGAAATAATAATCATAAAAAAGGCTTCTGGGAACAATGGAAGCACAGGAAGAGGGCGAGCGACCTCCTGCAGACCCTGGCTTGATTGCATGGCTTGAGACGGCAAGGTAAGGACTGGAACCCGCCCTTGACGCCGGCCCGACAAAGGTACTTCAAAAGGAAATGAAAAATATTTTGTCCTGCTTTGGCAAATGGAGTTATGTTTGGAGGGCACAAGTGACTGAAAGTTCAAGGTTTGTAAAAGTAAAGGCTGAATGAGTTTAATAGACCACAGAAGCATCTGAATCCTCCAGGCTTCTTCAAGGAAAATGCCACCAAATAACAAAAAAATAAAAAGGTAAATATCAGGCTGATAGATGGAGTTTTAAAAATACCATGTGGTACATGCATCTGGTAGAATCCTGACTCTCTCTTCTCTCTCTCCCTCACCCAAATTTAAACTTTCTAGACGATGTACTTGTGTATGTCACATATTCCTTGACAGTCCTGTAAAGGGCCCCGGTTAGCACAATCTATGTCTGGATTTTAATTATATTAGGGCTTTCTCGGTGTTTCGCTTTAAGTGTTCTTTTACAGAGAGGTAACGATCTATTTTACACTGTTTTTAGGGGGAATGGTTTAGTACTCCAGACATTGAGTCAACAGTGTTCATAAACACACATACCTACAATTTCCATTTAAAGTTAAGAGGACAGATACATTAGTGATATCTTTAATTGAGTGGTGAGGCTCTGGCACCCTAATGTTCTGATATTCTTTCAACCTTTCTGTATTTGAAGAAAAGACTGAAATTCACATGGTGGGAATGTTGGATAATCTTCTCAGCAGATCTCTCTGAGCACGACTTATCCATGGAGTGCTAAATACTGCCTTATGTGGGCAAACTAGCTGTGAGACCAGCTCCATTTATTTATTTATTTATTATTTATTTATTTATTTATTTATTTATTATTTGTGTTACTGGGGATTGAACCCAGGGACATTCTACCTCTGAGCTACACCCCCATACCCTCCCTTTTATTTATTTATTTTTGTTTTGAAACAGGGTTTCACTAAGTTGCTGAGAGTCTTGCTAAGTTACTGAGGCTGGCCTCCAATCTGTGATCCTCCTGTCTCAGCCAGGGGCTGTGTGGTGTCCCACATTTTGGGGGGACTTCTGCCTCCCTCTTCCCTGGGACCTGTCCCTCTTGCTGCACTTCCCTGGTGGCCCAGGTGGAGGGCCTGGGGATTACAGGTGTGTACTACCACACTCAGCTTTGATCCACGTTTTGACCGGGCTTGATGGACAGCTGGTCCCTCACCCCCTGCTTCTCTCCATTCAGCTCACCCGCGGTGGCCCTGAGCCCAGCAGTAGCTTGGAGAGAAGGACAGGGCAGAGCTGCAGGGACTGGCAGAAACGGGGCAAAGCACAATTTCTGGCCTACGGTGTTCATTAATTCATCTATAACCTTTTTTTTATATTTTGAAACTACAGCATACTGGGCATTGCCCCAGTTCTGGGAGCAGTGTGGGGGGAAACAAAACAAAACAAACCAAAACCCAAACAACCAAAGTTCCTGCCCCCTGTCACTGACAAAGCTTATAACCTAGTGGCGGTCTAGTGCTTGTGGAGTGGAGTGGACGGATGCCTCGACTCAGGCGGCGACAGCAGGGGTGACAGCTGGGGGCAGATTCAGCTTCCCACTTTGTGAAACTGTTAAGCGCTGACTTAACCCAAATTGATTTCGCCATCCGGACTTTGGGATTCCAGGCTCTCCCCACGGCACATGTCACACGTGTGTACAAGCGTTCTCACTCCATTTTTATTAAAACGTGGATCTCAAGAACCTGGGAGGAGGAGGAAGGCCGAGGGCGCCTTACCTTCGCGCGGCGCGGGGAAGCCTCGGAGAGGACCGCCAGGTGGCACCTGTAAGGCGCAGATGGGGACCGCGGGCCCCGCACCCCGCACCCCGCAGCCGGGCGGGCGGCAACAAGGCTGCGTGCTTCCCCCGTGGGCTGGCTGGCGAGGAACTGGGGGAGTTTTAGTGTCCTTACAGACTGCGTGATTACATACCCCATCTTCCTGACACCCCAAACACGCCCTGGGCGGGTTTGTCCCCACGCACTCGGGCTGTCAAAGGCGTGTCGCACGCGTGTCGGGAGCGATTCGGCCTCAGCCACCCGCAGCGACGCGGGCACCGGCTGGGTGGCCGTGCGCTCTGCGCCCGGGGCGCCCCCCGCCAGACCTCCACCGGCCGCGGGGAGGAGCGGCGGGAGGGACGGGGCCCCGGCGGCGGCCCCCACACAGCCCAGCGCCACCCCTCGGCCCGGGGCGCCCTCCCGCGGTCTCGATCTCTGCGGTCTCCGCCGTCCCCTCGGCCGGGTGGCCGTCCCCGCGCGCACGGGCTTTCCGCGGCGCGCAGCCGGGCCACCAACTCCGCTCCTCAGTGGCGGGAGCCGCGCTGCGCCGCCTGCACGACCGTGGCCGCGGCCGCTGCCTCCATTGGTCGCCGGCGACATCGGGAGGAGACCGCTGCGCTCGGAGCGCGGAGGAGGAGGCCGGGGCAGGAGGCTGGGGGCGGGGAAGGAGCGGGGCCAGGGGGCGTGTGAGCCGCGCGGGGAGCCGCCGCGCCGGGGACAACTTCTCCGGGCGTGCGCGGCGGGCGGCGAGCCCCAGCCCGAGCCCGAGCCCGAGCCCGACCCGGCAGCTGCGGGCGCCTGGGGAGCCGGGCCCGCGCCCCGCGCCGCCGCCCGCGCCCCTCCTCGGGTGCCCAGCCCCGGGTGCTGAGGCTCGGCTCTATAAATAGCAGGTTACAGCGCCTTCCCGGCGCGCACACGCTCGCCCGCGGACGCAGGAAAGTCAGGCGAAAAGTGTCTGCTGTCGCTGCGCCCCCCGCCCAGCCTCCGGGAGAGGTAATGACCCGTCTGGCACCCCAGGGGTGCGGGTGGGGGCCGCAAGGTGGGGTGGGCGATGGTGGGCGATTCGGGAGGCGCCGGCGCGTGTCTGAGAGCGGGGGGGACACGTCCTGCCGGGGGTCGGGGAGACCCTGGGGGTTTGGCATCAAGTTTCCCAGTCCTGGGCCTCTATCGCCCCTCCAGCCCTGCCGCCGAGGGTGCGCTGCCTCTCCTTGGCTGCTGGGGTGCCCCCGTCCCCGCGCTCCCCGGCTTGCCCGGCGTCCCCGGGCCGGCGCGCGCGGGGTCCCGCTCACTCTCCGACTGCGCCCACCTGCTCGGTCCTTGACAGATGCCGCGGTGGCCGGGGGGCTTGCTCTCACCCCTAACCCCAATCCCAGCTGCAGCCGCCTTCTGCCTCGGAAGAAGTCATCCTGAAGGCTTGGAAGAGGTGGTGGGGAGTGAGGGTGACAGATGCTGGGGTTCCAGTTGCCCCATTTCCTGGTGTTTCCCAAAGAGCTCCCCTCTTTGACCACCTCTCCCCCACCCGCGGCAACTCCTGCCCGCAGAGAAGCGGGGCATGCTCCCCTTGGTTACCCCCCACTCGCACGCACCTCTTGTCCCACTCAAAGAGGTCTCTCTAAGGGGCTGGAAAGTCAGGGCCTTAGCGCGAGGGGATGGGGAGAGGTCATTGTTTGGAGTCTGATAACTCCCTGCAGATTCCTCAAGCTCTTGGGGGGGGGGCAGGGCCCGGAGCATGTCTAGGAGCCTGGTTCTTGAATAGACTTACAGGTTTGTAGCTGGTACTGAGAGGATACTAGAACTACATGTACCTGTGTCTGCCCCTCCCTTTGGAGCGGTGGTTTCTACCCCCAAAACACATTGACCAGGGACCCAGCAGTTTCTGTCTGGGAACAAGAGGGTTTATAAGGTGAAGATGTGCATATTGATTAGGTTGTTTCTGCTGCTGCACAAAACTTACAGGAAAACCCCATGGAGAGGGACCCAGTAGTTTCTGTCTGGGGACAAGAGGTTTCTTAAGGGTGAGGATGTGCATATTGAGTGACCACTTACTGGGGAAACCCGGTAGAGTTTTCTCTCAACTCTTGTCTTACTGATGTAGATTGGCCCCTTTGCTGCCCTTTTCTCCGGAACCAGGTTTCTTCCATCTTTCTTAAGTGTTATTTGAGGTCATTACCTTTGAGACTCGGGGTGTTAGGTTTTGCCCGCCTCCCTGCTCTCAGTATGAAAGCACTTGTTTATGAAGGCGTGGCTCTAGAAGTAAAAAGCTAGAAGACAGGATAAATTCATCTCTCAAGATGGGCACTAAGTAGCCCTTTTATGGTACACCTCCATTTCAAAGACCTTGCTTGTAGCAGGAATTTTCTGAGTGAGTTCTGGATCAGAAGTGGTAGTAATCTGACTTCGTGCTAAAGCTGCACACCAGGTACGGGGGGGGGGGGATCAACCGGCAGCTGGCTGATGGAGTGTGTGCTTAAGAGGTCTGGGCCGGTGGGTATTGTCAGCAACCTTAGCATACAAGGCTGTGTGTTATCTCATGTTCCTTTGGGAAAGCATCGACATGCAACCAGAGTACATGATGGGTGGCTTTGTGATGAGTCTATGGGCATTAAAAATGGAACCTGTTGGATTTGTAGTAACTTAAAATACTTCTGCAATGGGATGCTCTTCCCAGCGTATTTCTCTCCAGTGTGGTTTGGAGAGAAGATTGTCCTTGAAAGGTTATGAAGTGTGCACATGAAGAGATGTAAGATGCCCATTGTCAGTGGGAAATGGTTGCTAATTGAAACACTGCTTATTTTAGAAGAATATTCTCTTTGACTAGGCAAATCCTTACTCATGAGAAGCTAATGACCCGTTAGGATGTGTATATTTATTATAGCCCTTTGCTTTTGACTCTGAAAGTATAAGAACAAACAGATAGACCAAGTTTAGTTCTGTCCCTCCATATACTTAAAGAATCACACAAAGTTATAGACAGACAGTACCCTCAAAATGTTGGGTTTGAGCTTCACGTTGGGGATGCAAATCAACCGAATGACTTAATTTCTTATCAGTTGTCTTTTTTAGCAAAATGTTAAATGGTTCTCATAATGTAGACTTATCAGTTACATTTAATTATAAAATAATGCAATTTTAGTTTTGTGAAATAGAAATCATTAAGCTCAGGGAAAAGCCAAATATTCCTTCTCAATTGTGCAAACCGAAAGTTCCTCTTTTCTGAAACCTTGGAGTATCTTCTAGAACAAGTAAGGTAAATCCCCACATGGGTAACAGAGTTAACTTTTACTACCTTCAGGCAAAATCCAAGAAGGCAATTCTCAGAGACAGAAAAACAACTGCAAACCAAATCTTAAATCTCTTAGCAACCAAATAGATGTCAGTTTCCAGTTAAGCGCTGACATCTGAAAATGCAAAGTTGGAAAAAAAGAATGGAATCATAATTAGTGAGTAAAATGCTTACTGAATATCTATTGCATTTTCTTCTTTCACAGTGAGGACTGCCCACTACTACAGTAAACTAATACACATCTTGTAATCTGTATGGAATAAACTCTTGTCTTCCACATAGGGCTTTTGATAGAAATACCCTGTTTTAAATAATCCCAAGTTAAATGTTCAGTGGAAAGCTGGATGGGTCTCTTCTGTATTTTCTACCTTACCTTTCCAACCTGGTCTAACGCTTTATAAAGCCCTAGGGAATCTGCTCCAAAGGCCATGCTGTTATACTATTTTTTATGTTGGGTTAGGAATCCCTGATCAGAGAGCTCCTCGGACACACTGGTAATCATATATGCTTTAATACTCAGGCTTAAGACATGATGCTGTTAGACAAATACTTTCAGCTTAAACATCTATTGGTAGATAAATCAAAATGATGATGCTATGATTGAATTTTTTTGTGGGTAAAATGCATACGGGCTCTGTGCTCCAAAACTCTAGATGCCCTATGTACCTAGAAATAGCATTAAGATGAGTGGGAAATAATTAAGGAAACTTCAGAGTCTCAGGCAGATTGTCATTAGAGTCAAGACATGTTAGTTCATTCTGCGTATGCGTTTTCACTACCTTGTAGATTAATGAAAGTATTTACAAATGCTCAGAAAGTTTTATTTATTAGAACCATATCATATATTATATATCATAATCATATTGCCTGTATATTTGCAACTTTTCTTATATAGGGTACAACTGTACCTACTATCTTCTATCCTAGAAGAATCTTATTGTATAAGGTCAATGGAATATCTAGAGGCCATAATTTTAGATTTTTGGGGGGTCAATTTTATTGAATATTGGCTATCATGATAGATGTCACCCCAAGACCATATGTGTTCTAAAGTCATGTTTTCCAAATTGAGTTTCCTGAGTTCTGTCTTAGGGCAGCATCCCAACTTGGTCTCTGATTGCATGTTGAAGGCCTTAAAATAGTCCTCTGCAGAACTAAGTGAAACAGGCAGTAATTTGGTTAAACCGATTAAATGAAATCTTGAAAAGCTTTCCAAATCATGTGGCTTTGATTGGGATTTCTTTTAGGAATTATCTAAATTAATGATTGTCATGGGGATGGAGACATCGCCACCAGTACAGGGAGAAGTTCTGTCTGTCTCTCTGTATACGTACCTCCTTATCTGTCTACCTAATCATCCATCTATCCATTTGTCCGTCTATCTGTCTATCCATCTATCTATTTTTACCTGCTTTTCTGGTTATGGAAACAAACCAATGCAACAGGCCTAATGGTAAAATTACTTGATTTTTTTTTCTGATGTTTTCCAAGTATAGAAAAGTTTGTGGGCTATATAGGCAGCCTTAATTGTCATGCTGATTTTGAATGACTGGAGTAGCAACTGCAGTGAAAAGCACCTTCCAAACTAAAAAAAGGATTCTTTTTTTTTTTGGTACTGGGGATTGGACCCAGGGGCATTCTACCTCTGGGCTACACCCCCAGCCCTATTTTTTATTCTTTATTTTGAAACAGGGTCTCGCTAAGTTGCAGAGGGCCTCACTAAGTAGCTGAGGCTGGCTGCGAACCAGGATCCTCCTGTCTCAACCTCCCAAGTACTGGGATTACAAGTGTGGGCCACAATGCCTGACTTAAAAGAATCCTTAAAAGTTTTCATATATTAGCTGTTTATAATAGTATCATTTATTTATAAGTTTTAACTATTGTTAAAAGAGAACTTGAGATTTTTGTGCTTCTCAAAAGGCAATGTGAGTTTTAAAAAAGTTAAGCAAGTATGATTCAAAGGGAATCCTCTTAGTATTTTTCACTGTGAAAAACTTAACAGAGATATGAGTCTTTGACCTTTCACATTAGTTCTTAGATATAGAGCTAAGTAGTTTTTAAGTAGACCAGACTCAGGACTTCCATTTTAGGATAGAGTGAATCACATAAACTGTGCTCCCTAAGCATAGCAAGGTCATCCACAGCAAGCTTTTCTTTAGTACTTATGAAATGGTTCTCATTTCGTTTTTGTGGGCTTTTGCTTTTTCTAGACAAAATTTCAGAGATGAGTTTCAGTGATCAGCACAACCGAAACACAAAAATTATTAAATGTGGGGAAAATGAAGTAGAACTAAGAACCAGTGGCATCTTAAATTGAAGCTATAACCTGAATGGAGTAGAGATTAGTTGTCATTAAGAAAGCTTTAAAATATCATTAGTAATTATTTAATATCCTATGATGCCCTTTTGAACATGATATGCCAAACTTGCTAGGTAACCACATGTTCCACTCAGAGATCAGCATACATACATCACATTCATAACAGAATATACTGCAGAGTTGATGCACAGTATAAAAATTCACTTTTTCAAAAATTTATTGTCTTCATTAACAAAATCTGGGACTTCTTACACTTGCTAATCTAATTTGATCTTTCTTTATGAGACAGAGGTGATTTTTATGGTATGTGTAATTTTATTTATTCCCAATAGTCTTCTCTTGAAAATCTTGTGAATACATGTCTCAGACCTGTTTTGTTGAGAAAATTTGCTTTCAAAGACAGCATTTCCTGAAGGTGTCCATTGTGCATTTGAAGTTTGAGACATTTACCACTAGGTGGCACTGTGCAATGCTTAGAAGCCTTGGTCATTTTAATTGCAATGTATTCATTGCTAAAGCTTTTCTTTGAAACAATTTATATCATGAGTGAGTTAATGAAATTAAAGTCAACAGGCGCATAAATCCTTAGTGGTATATTTAGAAGATCTATTATTTGTAATACATTAAAGATTTGATTGTAATATTTTGCACCCTCTGCTTTTACGAGGGGTCCGTGGATGTGAAGAACTGCTAGGGATTAATTGAATTAAATGTGTCAGAATTCTGTTTATGACTGGGTAAGAGAAAGAGAAAATTAAATGAACATGATGCAAACATATGGTCTTTCTAAAATAGAGTATTCGCTATTAACCATTTGGATTTTAGTCTTAATCCGTTCACACCAGCTGAGCAAATTAATTTTTTTCTAGAAGTCAAAGACTGTAACTCTTAATTTTTCTCTATCTCATTGCCCTTGGGACAGTGAAATAAAAAGTGCAAATTACTTTGCTGAAGCTTCAGCAGAGCCCCCAGTGTCCTCTATAAGCATGATGGCCTGGCCAACAAAGACCGAATTGGGTCATTCGTGTAGCAGCATGATGAACAGGTTATTGTGACAGGTGGAAGTTACCTAAACCATCTCGTCTTGGTTCATCTGAATGTAGACATCCCTGTCTTTGGCTGAATGATTAAATTACGAGTCCAGGCAGAGTTAATTTATTTCCCCACCTGTGTGCCAGAATAGGACCTCCTCGTTGCCTGGACATCCGATCCGAACAGCCTCAAGATCAAAGTGGCCTTGTGGCCCTGCTCCTGGATATGGCTGTTGTAGGAGTGGAGACCAAGGGCAAAAATTAATCTACCTAACTTGGCATAATTAAGACTTTTTAAAGGAAGTTTTTATTATGTAAAATTTCAAATCTAAATAACAAACAAGACTACTATAATGAACTCCATGTACCCATTAGCCAGTTGCAATAATTCTCAAATCATGACCATTCTTGTTTCATCTCTAATTCCACCCACTTTCCCCACCCCCTCTTTGGAGTTTATGGAGGCAAATCATAGAAATTATACTGAATGAAGCATACTTGTGCAGCAATTATTTACAAATATAGGTCTCATATGAATAACAATTTTTTAAAAATTACTGCAGTGAAAACATTACATATTTCACTTAAATGTCAAATATTGGCATTAGGTAAATCAAGTACTTTGTTTCTGAAGAATATGAGACTTTATAAACTTAAGGAAGAGATTTTAGTTTTCTTCTATGTCATTTTTTTTTAAATGACCAGAAGTGTGCATCAGTGTTCTTTGAACTTATTAGGTAGTGGAAACATACTTGATAAACAAATGAATGAATGAAGCTTCTTATAGTAGAATGAGTATTAGCTGAGTTCCTTACTGCCAGAGTTCTCTTATATAAAATCGTATTTTTGTAAGAGGCAGATATTGTGGATATGGTACAACCTTGGCATGAGAGAACTTAGCTTTGCATGAGCTAAAGCCAAGATTTTACCATCCATCTTTAAATGCATGGCATGTAGTAATCTATAATTTTACTGCAGTGTGAATTTAAGTCATGGCTGGAGACTGGCCCAGCTGGGGACCAGCAGCCACACCCCCAGGTGGCTCTATGCTCTGCAGGACATCTGCCCTCATTCTCTCGGGCTAGTTGTCTTTGGTATGTTTGAGAATCTGGGAATCTGAGAAATTGCTGCGTTCTCTCCTTTGAGAATGTCAGGGATCTGCCGAAATATGCCTTATAAATGCTGTAGAGTTGAAGTTTTAAATGAGTAGAATTTTTCAGGTTTTAAGAAAATTGACAGTAACCACTATGTATAAATTTTTTGTGGCATTATATATCCAAGAGCAAATATAATTCCATTGCAGAGAAAACAAGTAATTTCTACCTAAAGGATTTGTGCCACACCATATTGTTCCTATGTATAAATCATGTATAGAAAAAAACACCTGTATAATTTTCTTAACACTTGACACACAGTTTTTTGACTTTTTATTATTTGTTTTTGGAAATTCACTATAATGTTTTCTTTCCTGGGCTAGGTTTTAAAGACTGCTCCTCAATTTATTTATGCTATTTATATCTCCTTTCTCATTTTACATTTTGGGTGGGAGTGAAGAATGATACCTGTTTGGAATAGTGTCATGAGAAATGATTGAGGTATTGGTTTTTACTTCTGGGGTTTCTTTTTTTTTTCCTTTTTACTATTTTCCTGATTATAAATGAAAATTAATTGACAAATAGAGAAGAGACTACAGAGGCAGAAAAAAAATGACCCATGTCAGTATTAGTAGTGTTTTATATTTCTAGGATCTCCTGTGATTCTTTTGTGAAAGTTGAGATTTGTATGTGAAAATGGCTGTTGTGTTTTTTATTTATTTATATTTTACTTAGAATTCTGTTATTCCATTCAGTTTAGATATTGATTGGCACCTACTGTTTGCCAGGTGTTATGCTACACTCTGTTCTGGTTCACAGCGGTGAATACAAAAGAAACCCACTTTCCCCATGCCAGTAAACACTTCCTAACTTTTTAAAAGCTGCTATCTAATAGGTAGGCATATGAATCATTATCAGCACTCTAGCCGTGCCTCTCAACTTAGACTTTAAGTTTGTTGGCACTCTTTTTTCTTGGTACCACAGTGTGATGAATATTTTCTGTATGACCTTATCTTCTGATATTCCTGGTCTACATTTTTCGGTGTTTTACGGAGTGCTTTCTGGAAGTAGTATGCTGGATAAAGGGGATGAACCTTTCAAAAAGCTTCTCATGCATATTGCTAAATTGCTTCTCAGAAAGCTCGCACCCATTTCCATTCTCCCTGGAGGTATCCAGGTCTTGTCATCCCCTCCCCAGCACTGAGGGGTGTTACTTCATGAAAAAAGATTGTTAATTCAAAAGGTGAAGATGATTGTAACGGACAACAAACAAACAGAAAAACCAAAAGTCCCATTTACCGAGGACCTCCTGTTGTCACACAAACTTTTATGTGGTCTGTTACTCTCTGCCACACCTCTAGGAAGAGGCCAGCATCACACCCATTTTAAGGACTAAGAATCTTGGGTTTTGAGAGGTTAAATGACATGCACAAGATCACACAGCTGGTAAAGTAGTGGAATTGGGTCTTGGACCAAGATTGATTTTACTTTAAAATCCAGGCTTTAAAGTACTTCATTCTTACACTATTCTTCAGTTAAGTGAGATTGAACAATTAGGAAATGCTCATTTCCATGTATACTTCACTTTAATGCAAACTCGTATCTTTAGCCTGTTTGCCTATTGAGACCTTGGCGTTTCCTTTCATCAGTCTTCAAGTATCCTTTATGTATTAGGTACTGACCTTTTGTCATTTGTTACATAGATGTAACGTAAATATGTATCATATATATTTTAGCATACAAGTTGAAGGTATGTTTGTGGTTAAGTCGAATGTCATATTTCTTCCATTGCTTTTTTTGTGTAGACAGTGCGTTTTCACTCATAGAACAGGTGAAATACTGTTTTCCCCTTAAAAAAGGTCCTCCTCCTCTTCTTCTTCCTCCTCCTCCTCTTCCTCTTCCTCCTCCTCCTCCTCTTCCTCCTCCTCCTCCTCTTCCTCCTCCTCCTCCTCTTCCTCCTCCTCCTCCTCCTTCTCCATACTAAGGATTGAGCCAAAGGGTATTCTACCTCAGAGTCATTATTATTTTTTTAAATTTTGTACTGAGGATTGAACCTAGTGGTTTCTACCTCTGAGCTACACCCCCAGACCTACTTTATTTTTTATTTTGAAACAGGGTCTCATTAAGTTGCTGTGTGCCTTGCTAAGTTGCTGAGACTGGCCTCAAACCTGCAATCCTCTCTCAGCCTCCCAGTACTGGGATTACAGATGTGCACCACCATGCCTGGCTCATATCACACAATCTTAAATGTCATTGTTATTTCCTTAACATCTGATAGATCTGAAACCTTATTCTTGATAATTTTCTCAGTGTGTATATTGTGTGTGTGTGTGTGTATGTGTGTGTGTGTCGGGGTGTGCGTGTCTGTTTATGTGGCTTTTAAGACATTCTTACTGTGGTTGATTCCATACTAGTTTTAGAGTAATTTTGTAAAGCGACTCCAGATAATTTTAGATTTTAACTGAAATTTCATTGAGTGAATAAGTAGAATTGAAGAATTGGCATTTTGGAAAGATTGTCTTGTTAATCTAGGAGGCTAGTATCTCTCAGTAAAGGTTTGATTTTTGGAGAGATTTTGTGCTTATATATCAGGATCTGTGCTGGACACCAGTCATTTTGCCTAAATGTGTTCCTTTTTCATGATTCTCTCTGCACACCAATCAAGGGATGATGTGCATGCCATGCGCCATGGCCCACGTTAGCTTTACTCCCCCATGTCCCTGCACTTGGCTCCTATCTTATGGTCGTCTAGGCTGGGGCTTGTGAGGCCTGGACACTTCTCTTTCCCATTACCAGGTCACAACCTTCTCTCAATGTTCATTTGCTTTAAATTATTTTACTTTAACCCAAGAAGGTTACATTCAATATTTAAACCATCATTATGAATAATAGTGTATTTTCTTAACTGTATTACTAATGAGGTATCAGAACATTGCCCCCAAAATATGTATTACTTTGTATATCAACAACATAAAATGCAACAAACACTGCTCAGTTGTGAGATTTCTGTTTCCGGTCTCAAATCTGACAAAATGTGCTCTAAGATAATCCAATTTGGCCTGTCACAATGGAGTCTCAAAGTTGGGTATGTAGCCTGAAGCTGTTGCTTACTTATTTGAATCTGTACCCTAGTTACAGAGATTTTTTTAGAGATTAAAAATAGTTCAGAAACATTTTCATACACACAATTTATGTGTGTCTTAAAGACTACACAACCATCCACTCCAGCTCTCTTTTTGACCTTGGTGTGAAACAGTTTCCTTATTGGGATCACGCAGGAGAGAAAGTCTTGCTTGTGTTAACATGAGTCCTTTGGATTTTCTCAAAGCTGAGACTTCTTTGTCGGGGGCTAGTGGCCCCTACACCTGCTGCTGCTTATCTCGGGGTGTTGCAAATAGGCGAGTATTGGGCGGAAGGGTCTTCAGACCTATTCCTCTAATGCTGCAACTCTAGTTATATTGATTTCAAGGGCAAAACTTCTAGGTAGTGTCTGTGTAAGTAATATGTGCGCTCTGAGCACCGGGGCTGTGGAAGAACCATGGGTATCTCCTGACCTAAAAGTGTGAGGGCTTCCGCTAAGGCTGGCCTCTAAGTCAGATTTTTTTTTTTTTGCGGTACTGGGGATGGTACTGGGGATGGAACCCATGGGGCATTCTACCTCCAAGCTACACCCCCAGTCCTATTTTTTATTCTTTATTTTGAAACAGGGTCTCACTAAGTTGCGGAGGGCCTCACTAAGTAGCTGAGGCTGGCCACGAACCCGGATCCTCTGGTCTCAGCCTCCCAAGGACTAGGATTACAAGCGTGTGCCACCACGCCCGGCTTCCAAGTTGGATTTTACTCCCATCCACTTCCATTTCATAGTCTCGATGATAGAACTCCACAATAAGTGAAAAGCTTGCAATTTGCTTCCGATAAGATTTTTTGAATTTCCATGCTCAGTTTTCTGTGTGTCTTTTGGCTTGAATGCTTGAAGCGACAGTGCACTATCAGTGATGAAAATCCTCCAAATCCTCAAGGGGGTCTTCCTCCTACTGGTTTACACTTCCCTGTCAGGATCTCTTGGTGATGTGATGCTGAGAAAGAGTGTGTGAGAGAGGAAGAGACTACTGGAGATGCTGCTATCGAGCAAAGAAACTGCAGATGGGATTCTAGATCATACACCATTTAACTTGGGATCCTGGTGCATGGAGTGTATTTCTATAGTTTTTGGCTTCCAGCATGTTGGTCCACATAAACATTAATTATAAGAAAATTATAAGCTGGGCGTGGTGGTGCACACCTGTAATCCTGGTTCTTGGGAGGCTGAGACAGGAGGATCGCAGGCTCAAGGCCAGCTTCAGCAACTTAGTGAGACCCTGTTTCAAAATAAAATAGGGCTGAGTTATAGCTCAGAGGTAGAATACCCCTGGGTTCAATCCCCAGCATCCTCCCCAATATATAAAAGACTTACTGAAAACACAGTTTGGGAAGGTACCTCCAAGGACCTCTAAATTATTTTCATAATCCATGTTAGGGTGACCATCATCATGAATTGCTGGGGACTGAGGGGTTTCAGTGCTAATACCAGGAGGGGCCTGGGCAAATGGGATGGCTGGTCACCCCATCTCCACAAATGTGAAGAGTAGAGGGAGAGTAACGGGGAGCAGCTTTCAATTAATCTCTCCTAGTCAACAGAAAGGAAAGAGTTTTTGGTATGTGACTGTGTTACTCGAACATGCGACGAATAATAATCACCCCAGAGATGTTACAAAATCTGGACTCATTGTCCTTTGCTGGCAGAAACTGGATATTTTTAATTTATGTACTTATTTATTCATAATTTATTCCCTGCATATTTTCAAAAATAATTTGGGTTGGCTTCCAGTCAACCCATAAAGGCACCACATTTTTATATCAGTTCAGTCATAATGTAAGAGATATATATCAGTTCAGTCATAATGTAAGAGATATATTTTTGGAAATTGGCTAAAACTAGCATGCCTGGAAAGTTAAATTTGATGATATGAATACTAGGCAGTGTGGTAGATGTCATTCTCTAGGCAGAAAAATATGTTGGGGCATTCAAAAATCACTACCCAGATTCCCATGATTTGGGATAAGAGTGTAGCAATTATTAGAGCAATAATTTGATGTTATACGGTTCCCACCAGTCTGGGTGAGCTACTGAGGAGGGGCCTGATGAGGAAGACGCAGGAGGGGGGCATAATCCAAAAAGGAGTGAAGGCTTCCATTTGTATGCATGTTTTTGATTTTTGGGTCCATACGTGCTGGCATTAGACACAATTATGTTGCATTGGAAAGAGTGTTGCTTTATTAAAATGACCTGGATGGAAACTTTGTTCTTCCAAATCAAGACTATAGTGATTTTAGCAAAGTCACTGTATTCTACCTGAAGGTGTGTGTTAGTCAGTTTTTATGACTGTAACAAAACACCTAAAACAATAACTCAAAAAGAGGAAAGGTTTGTTTTGGCTTACTGTTTGGGGGAGTCCAGTGCATGGCCAGTTGGCCCCATTGTTTTTGGGCCTGTGGCAAGGCACCACCTTGTAGTTGGAAAGCAGAGAGAGGAAGAGGCTGGCGTCCACAGTCTTCTTTGAGGGTATTCTCCCAGTGACCTAAAACCTCCTGCCAGACCTCACCTCTTAAAAGTTCCACCATTGCCCAATTATGCCAAACTGAACACCAAACACATGGGTGTTTGAAAGGCATTCTGTATCCAAACTATAGCAGCCTGTTTTTTTCATCTGTTGAGTAGAGAACCTAACTACATCACAAATTTATAGTGAGAATTAAGTGAGATTACATATGTACAATGACATAAAATATGCCGTAAGAGTATAATAATAATTGGCAAACATTAACATAGTTATTATTCTATTAAATTGAATCCTATACTCAGAATGATCATTTAGAACCTACGTATAGCTTTAAATGTATACAAGAAAACTATACTGATTCATCTTGGGTGAAAGCGGGCAGCTGAGTATATTTAATAGATGTGTTTATTTTAATTTGCCCATAAGTTAAAATTTTGAATTACAAATACAGTCAATTGATTCCATGGTTATCATAAGTGAAATTGTTACATTTTGTGTACCATCCACCTAGAGCTTCTACAATAGGTAATGAAAACAAAAATATGTCTGAAAAATTGAATTTAGACTGCTTTAGGCAGCACAAGAGTAACAAACATTTTTTAAATTGATTTTCACTGTCTTTAGACAAAGGATATATAGCCACACGTCACAGTCTCTCCCACTCCGTATTGTCTTATGCCTGATCCACTTCACTTGTCTGTGTGATTTTTGTGGCACTTGTAGGCATTTGAGCTTGAATTTTTTAAATTAAAAAAATCACGTGAATGACCTTCCTCCAACTATCTTTTATGTGTATTATGTAAAACAAAGCTCTAGTAGAAGGTAAGCAACACAGACTGCAATGTTCTGTTTCCTGGTAGTGTTTTTGTTTGCATATACATTATCGCTGATGAAGGCCTAAAACTTAAAATGACAGACTTGACATTCCTTTGTGAAACTGAAGAACCTAATAAAAAATTACATCCCCCTAGATAGTCATTTTCTGCTTTAAAACGGAGGAGGATCAAGAGGCTTTCTGGGAACAAAACAAGATTTTTGTTTTTAGAAAAATTTCAGAGTCCAACTACACCAATAAGAATATTAAAAAAATAAATAGTAAGAAAAAGAAAAAACTTCAGAATCCAGTCGAATGGATTTTAAGGCATGTTCTCTTGGCTCATTGATACCCACCTTGTGAAGGACTTGTGAGGATTAAGTACAATACAGAAGGCCAAGCCCACACTGTCAGACCATGGAAAGTCTTCAATGAATCATGAGTCTCCAAGCTGCTTTATTTTTATGATTGATATTTTTATTATATGAATGAATGAGTGAAGAATTGAGATAGTAGAGTTACCTGACATAGTATATTTTAAACTTTGGCAGTAGGATTTTAAATGAAATCCTGTTACAGAAAGTAGACATAAATTTTTTTTAGTATAAATGCATTTTGTAAGTTCACATTTTAAAGATATGCTTATGGGTTAAGTCAACCAAGGAGAACGAGGAGAATTCCTGGCTGAACACATATATGTAAAGTCTGAATTTATAGATAATAGTTGTAGAAATATATCAGTTCATATACCATCATACAATTCATTTTTTGTTTATTTAGTTTTTTATTTGGTTTTTGTTTATTGGCATTTTCATTTTGGGTCATTATTTGGTTTTTATAGTTTCTTCTAGATTGTAAACTCTTTGAGGATTGGGGAGGGTGTTCAATTAATCCTTAGGGCTCAGTGCCCAAGAGAATGCACGACACGTAGTGGTTCTCAACTTTTTTTCCCCCTTGATAAATGTGAATAAATAATAGAGCAGGATTTTTTTTTTTACCTGAGGAAAAAAATCACTGTGTTTTTAGGGTCAGTTATTAGGTAAAGGCATTAGATAGACCTCAAAAATGGCAGTTTCCTGATATAATAAAGTAACTGACCTAAAAATGGTGTTGTTTGAAGTCCTCCAGGAACTTGGATGTGTTAGTAAAGCTCTTTCCATGCCAGAGGAGGATCTAGTAAGTGCATACGTATATTCCTTCCTGCACGTGGGTTTACAGGAGTCAGCAAGGGACAGAGTGAAGGAAATGGCGACAGAGCCAGCATTAGTGGAGGGCCTACCAGGTGCCAGGCACCTGCTAAGCACATGGCCTTGAACCTGGTCTGCCTTTCCGGAGGGCTCTGTTGCATCAGCATAGGAGCCTATTGAAATGGGGTCAGTGAAATATTCGTCACACTTTGGCAGGAAGACTACGGAAGAAAACTGCAAACCATTTGTACCACAGCAGTGCGGCCAACCTTTGTCCCTTTGAGGATGCGTAATTTATGTAGAGTTCCTTATCACTCTCTCATGAGAATCAGCAATCGAAGGTTGAAATAAATGGAGAAAAAAAGGTATCCTCACGGGACCTCAACTCTATTTTGATAAAAATAATGCTGGCTAATGTTTATTTGACACTCAGTGCTTTGTTGACATGGACTCCTCTATTCCCCCAAGTTGGGTGAGGTCAGCAATGTTGTTATCCTTGTCCTATGGGTGAGAGGTCATGTATCGTGTTACAGTGACGCATTCAGAAAGTGGTGGATCCAGGCTTCCCAAGGTTGGGGCATTTGCCACGCAGGGCCCTGTCCGTGCAGATGGTCTCAGAACATCAGCAGCAGAAGCAAGAGGGAGTCCCAGGCTTCCTGCCAGTTTGAAGTTGAGTGCTCTTCACATGAGCGTCAATTGAAGGAAATGAAATAATTGCCCTTTGTGGGGAGGCTCGCAGCCAAGACTGCGGGGGAGCGGAGGGCTTTCCCTGCTGTGGTCACGAAGGGCAAAGGTGCCCGTTCTGGTCCAGGAGGGCGTCTGGCTAAAAACAATTTAAGAATCTATAGAATCCTTTCCTTTGACATTTGTCTCTTCCTGAGGTTGGAAAAAAATGGTTATTTATCTCTGACTAGACCAACCTGTTGAATATATACATAATAACCTGGAGATGCGGTGATGATTATGAGCATAAAATTGCCCAGCAGTTGGAAACCTTTAATCATGCACTTTGAACATTCTGGCCAAAAAAAAAAATTTTTTTTTCATGGTCTAAAAAGCATCCATAGTCGAAAGGAAACATCTGCTGTGTTGTCCACGAGAGCTTTGGAATCCAATATGCTTCATTTACACGGTCATTTCATGTGCATTGGGCACACTTAAAAATTCTACTCATCGCTGAATTTTGTACTCGGAGCATTCCACATAAGTAGAAATAAATATTAACCTCTGTAAAATCCACTGGCTAACGCTGTCTATATAGTCTAGCTAATGCTGAAAAAAAAAACACCATACATCTTGGATTGCTTTTCCCTCCTGCTGTCTTAGAAGATATGTTGTGAGTATAAAATATATTTTATTTTTAAGGATTTGTTTACACCGTATGGTGCCAGGGATGCTACGGTTCACTTGTCCCAAAGCTCCTTATAATACAGATATGATGACGACTCATCTACACTGTAAGAGCAATATATTTGGGGAAAATGAGCCGACATAGGGTGACAAGTCTTCGTGAAGATAAGCATGGGTTAAATCTCACCTATGAAGGATCCTCTGTCTCTTCTTGGAAGACTGTTGCCAAGTGGCACTGTGTGACTATTAGCGGGTGGCCCCCTGATCTTTCTAATGAGGTTCGTTTGCAGATCACTCAATATAGAAGCTTAATCTTGGGAAGACGGGAAGAAATGCTTTTGCAAAGTATAAGAGGAATTCGAGTTTTCAGTCTGATCATAATTCATTGAAAGCACAAGGGAACCTTTGTGTACATGTTCTTTAAATCAATGGGTAGTGAGGACTCTTTCTTCACCCTTGTGAATCCTTGTAGAAGACATTTGCAGAGAAATTGCTGGAGATGCTCCCCCATGGGGAGATTAATGTTTTAATATGCAAAAGCAGACAGCTCCTGATTTCTTTGTTCAATGACACTCTGAGCTGCACAGTCACACTGCTTTATCCTCCCGTTAGAGCTGGTCTCCCTAGAAACGTCTGTAGAGTCGAGTGGAGATGCGCACGCAAAGCCACATCTGGCCGAGACTTGAGGACTCCGCTCGCTACATGGCATCACCAAGAAATGTGGTCTAGATCTGGAGGGATGATTATCTATGCAAAAATAAGTGAGATTTTCCCGCTCAGCCAGCGTTGTTTGAATTTACTATGTAACTTACCAGTATCAAAGTCAGGCACCAGAAAATGGAGTGAGAGAAGGCTACATCTTCAGGTCTCTTTCCTCTTCATTTCCAATAAAAGTGGCTCCTTGAATAACTCACCGCCCCATCTACACACTCATGCACCCCATCTCCGTTTTCTTCTCTCTTGCCTGGCTCTTCATGGGTGCCTGTTTCTTCCTTCAGTCTCGAGGACTCCTACAGCCATATCCCTTGTCTCCTTTACCTTCTCGCTTGCCTTCTCTGCCACATTCCTTTGGCAGTGAATATATTCAGGATTTTCACACACTAAGAAGAATAAAACTCACTCTCCACTCCATATACTGCTCTCGCTACCCTCTTTCTCTACTACGGGAGCCAAGCATCTTGCCAGAGAGGGTCACCATTTCCTATATTGTCCCTTTTTTGTTGGACCGGGGATTGAATCTAGAGGCATTCTATCTCCAAGCTACACCCTAGCCCTATTTTGTTTTATTTGGAAACAAGGTCTCACTAAGTTGCTGAGGGACTTTGCTAAGTTGCTGAGGCTGGCCTTGAACCTGCAATCCTCCTGTCTCAGCTTCCCAAGTACCAGGACTACAGGTGTGTGCCACCATACCTGGCTGACGTCTCATTTTTATTATAATTATTTAAAATGGTGTCTCTTTTTAGATGATGTTTCCTAACTGTGTTAATGTCATAGAAATAGTATTAATTTAAAGGTGTTGATCTTATTGTTGGCCTCTTTACTAAATTCTCATACTCTAATTTTTTTTTCTGTAACTTTGCTGTTTTCCAAGTATATTTACTGTGATGAAACTCTGTTGCTAGTAAATGCTCTTGGTTTCTGTTTATCTTACCCTGCTCTGTGCGGAGTTGACTCTTGAGTGTTACACAATTCAGAGTCGATGGTTTTTCTCTCAGTACTTCGGAGATACTGCCGCAGTTTTCTGGCTTCTATTGTTGCTATTGAGAATTTCGCTGTCGGTCTAATTGCTACTTCTTTGTAGTCGTCTGTCTTTTCTTTCTGGTGATGATAAACACCAACCGCAAGGAAGAGTGCAGAAACTCGGGGATAGCAGCTGCAGACCTCTGGTGTGCAGAGGGTAGGAACTAGGAGGAGTGTTGTGCAGAGCAGGCCACCTGGAGAGCAGCAGTGACCTTCTGTCAAGAGGCATAGCCTGCCCCAGGGACCTCCCAGGAAAGGACTCACAGGCAGAAACACCTGCACTTGCTCCTCCTCCTCCCTCTCATCTCCTGTCTGTGCTCCTCGTTGACCAGTCCCATGGGAAGCCAGGTTCTGTGCAGGTCAGCTTTCTGGGGACAGACATCCTAGTAGACAAGGTGCAAAGAGTGGATCTGGAAGTGACAACATATCTAAATACTTTTATCTACAAACCTAGCTAAAAATCTTCCATACTAGTTTCTCTCAAATTTCAACCCCATCTTTTATTTCCTTAGAAATCTTATGCATACTTATTTATGGTGTGTCTGTTGGGTCTGATATCTATAGATTTTGGTTATTTCTGCTGACTCTTGTCACACTGGCTAGTTTTCTTGAGTCTATGTTCATTTTTTAGCTTAAGCACATTTTGGGCTAAAATTAATCTGCGCCATTCGTAAGGGACCTGCGGAGGATCCTTTCCTTCAAAGAGGATCTGCCTTTGTTTTTCCGCATGATGTCAGGAACCTCCACTAACCCTCTTTGTATGAGCAGACAAGTATAAAATAATAATTATATATACAGCTTTTCAGAGAAGTCATAATTGTTTTGTTTTCCTGCTCAGAGCTATGATGGAGGGAAACATTTCCTCATCTATTCCCTTTGCTGTAGGAGGAAGTCTTCCAGCCTACCCCTTATAAAATGGTACTTCACTTGTGTGTGTGTGTGTGTGTGTGTGTGTGTGTGTGTGTAACTAGGGATTGAACCCAGAGGTTTCTACTTCCAAACTACACCTCCAATCCTATTTTATTTTATTATTTCGAAACAGGGTCTTGCTAAGTTGCTGAGGCTGGCCTCAAACCTGGGATCCTCCTGTCTCAGCCTCCCAAGTACTGGGATTATAGGCGTGCACCACCATGCCTGGCTGGTAGCTAGCTCCCTTTTGAGTATTGTAGCTCTATGTAGGGCTCAGGTCATCTGCTTCTAATGACACAGGTCCAAGGGTTAATATCTTTACTTTGGTTTACTTAACATCCTCCTATACCTTGGCCTTGAATTCCACAAGATCTGATTTCCTGGTTTTTGACATTTGTCCTACTCTTTCTTGATTTTGCCACTGAAGGCTTTTCTTTATTTTCTGATGAGCTCCGCCTTGTGTGTGTCAGGGCGATTGATCTGAAATCGCGGTGGAAGGCGATCACCAGTCCTCCTGCTTGTTCACCTTGTCTGTGCCTTGCATCCCTTCCAGTATCATTTCCCTGACTGTCTTGTAGATTTGGGGTACTTCAGAGTGCTGTCCAGTCCCTCTTCCTGTGTCACCTTCCATTGATCCATCAGTTATTACTTTAATTCACAACCTACTGCAGTCTCTCTCTGGGCAGGGATTGGTTGGTATTTTCCCCAGTATCTCTCTAGTGCTTAGCATAACATGTAGCATATAGGAAGAGTCCAGTTTGTATTTGTTGAATGAATGAGTGACCCAGAGGACTGTAACGTGTCTGTGTAGAGAACGATTAGTCTGTTGTATGTGGGTGGGTGGGTTTGGGGCAGTAACCATATTGGGATAGGTAAAAGCTATTTAACTCATCAACTTCAGAACTTCAGTTCTCATTTAACTTCAGTTTCATGATGTTTGCACTTCTCTTTGGGAAATATATTTTTGGCTTTATATTTGCCTCTACCTTCACGCTGTAGAAAATGTTAAGTATTTTTACCCCTTCCTTTAAATATATATGTCTGCAGTGCACGTGAGCATGTAGAATTCTTAACAACTGCAGTCAGTGATGGGATTTTTCTCTCTGCCAGGGGGATATTACTGAATCTCTTCGGGTGAATGGTAACACATTATTATTAGCCTTCTCCTCCCCCTCCCCCAATTAACCGTCTGGTTTGCGAGTGACATTATTCAGTCGGACAGTTGGCTAGAAGACAGCTTCAAGTGGAGTAGATGAAATAAATATTCTGCTAATATTCAGAGCAGTGACAGCTGAATATAGAGAGGAGCGCTTTAAGCACGTGGAGGGCAGGGGTAGGGGAGATCTATCTGACTTTATCAATATTGCATGACTGTGATGCCAACAGCCGGGGGCTGACTAGTGTCCTTAAGATTCTTCCCACAAAGGACAATGTGGAGAGAAAAGCAACTGCGGTGGAGAGGCTGACCAAGACCTAACACCTGAAATACAGAACCCGGGGCTTTTCCAAACGAGAGGTAACAGGTTTGGAGAGTGAGTGACTGTTAGATGCAGGATGGCAGGACGGACTTCTGCTGTCCAGTGAAGACTTGAAGACAATAACAGAGAGGATGATTCTGGAAGGAACAGGGGCTACAGAAAGGCACCCGGAGGCCTGTGGACAATGGGACACGACTGCCAATTTCAGGAGTGACTTCAACAACAGTGACAGGCTTCCAGGAGCTTCGGGAGATGAAGTGGTTACCGTCCTTTATCTCGGCTCTTTGGAAGCGCTTGCTGGGCCGTTCATTCTTCCCGCATGTTGGAGCTGGAGAGATGCGTGCGTGAAGACCGCAGTGAAGGGAGCTCGTGTCAGAGCGAAGGGAGACACGGGCTTAGCTGCCCGGGGGATGCCACGAGAGGCCACAGTTGAAAAGAATGGTACCACGTGGGGAGACACTGCTACCAAAGTGTCAGAGAGAGATGGCCTCTTCAGGAGGGTGGATACCAGGCGAGAGATTTGAATGGAAAAGGTTTTCTTTGGTTTTTTGTTTGTTTGGGGCTTGTTTGTGTTTGATTTTTAAAAATGACATAAAATTGTACATATTTATGGGGCACTGTGTCGTGTGCATTGCATGATGTTCAGAGTAAGGTAAACATACCTGTCTCAAACATTTATCACTTCTTTATGGTGAAAACATTCAACATCCTTTTTTCCAGGTTTTCCCATACCTTCCCCACCTCTAGTAACCACTATTCTACTCCAAACTTTGATGAGTTCAACCTTTTTTTTTAATTTTTATGGTACCAGGGATTGAACCCAGGGGCTTCTACCTCCGAGCTACACCCCCAGCCCTACTTTTTATTCTTTATTTTGAAACAGGGTCTCACTAAGTTGTGGAGGACCTCACTAAGTAGCTGAGGCTGGCTGCAGACCCAGATCCTCCGGTCTCAGCCTCACAAGTATTGAAATTATAAGCATGTGCCACCAAGCCCGGCTGAGATCAACTTTTTTTGATTCCACAGTTAAGTGAGATCATGTACTCATCTTTCTGTGCCTGGCTTATTTCACTTAGCATAATGATCTCCAATTCCATCCATGCTGCTGCAAATGACAGGATTTCATTCTTTTTTGTGGCTGAATAGTATTCCATTCTGTCTATGTATCACATTTTCTTTATCCTTTATCAGTTAGCAGACAGTTTGTTTCCATTTTCTGGCTACTGTGACTAACACTGCAATGAACCCCGGGCATGCAAATATCTGATGTCTGTTTGATATATCGATTTTATTTCCTTTGGTTACATACTCAGTAGTGAGATTGCTGGATCATATGGTAGTTCTAATTTTAATTTTTTCAGGGACTGCCATACTAATTACATACAAACTCACTCTACATTTTCATCAACACTGTGATGGGTTTCCTCTTCACATCCTCGCCAGCACTTGTTAGTCATTTTGATAATGGCAATTCTAACTGAAGTGATGTGATATGTTACTGTGGTTCCCTCCCTCCCTCCATCTCTCCCTCCCTCCCTCCCTTCCTTCCTTCCTTCCTTCCATTATTGGGAATTGAGCCCAGAGACATTCTACCTCTAAGCCATAACCCCAGCCCTATTTCTTCTTTTATCTTTTATCTTTTTTTTTTTTTGCAGTACCGGGGATTGAACGCAGGGGCGTTCTACCTCCGTGCTACACCCCCGGCCCTATTTTTTTATACTTTATTTTGAAACCGGGTCTCATGAAGTTGCGGAGGGCCTCACTAGGTAGAGAGAGAGAGACAGAGACTGAGAGAGAGAGAGAGAGAGACAGAGAGAGAGAGAGCTGAGGCTGGCCGCGAACCCGGATCCTCTGGTCTCTGCCTCCCAAAGTACTGGGATTACAAGCGTGCGCCACCACGCCCGGCCTCATCTTTTATCTTGAAACAAGGTCTTACAAAGTTGCTGAGCATCTTGCTAAGTTGCTGGGACTGGCCTCAAACCTGCCATCTTCCTATCTCAGCCTCCCAAGCATCTCAGTGTGCCCTGCACCCAGCTTGCTGTGGTTTTAATTTGCACTATTAGCCACTTGTATGTCTTCCTTTGAGAAATATCTTCTTAGGTCTATTGCCCACTTTTTAATTGGATTATTCATTTCTTTTTGCTATTGAGTTGTTCGAATTCCTTTTATATTCAGGATACTAACTTTGTCCAGATGTACAGTTTGCAAAAATTTTCTCCTGTTCCGTAGGTCATCTCTTTTCTTTGTTGATTGTTTCCTTTGCTGCTTAGAAGCTGTTTAGTTTGATGTAGTCCCATTTGTCTATTTTTGTTTGCTGTGTTTTGGGGGTCTCATCCTTGCCCACTGTAATGTCGTGAAGCATTTCCTGTATGCTTTCTTTCAAAAGTTTCATAGTTTTAGGTCTTACATTTAAGCCTAATCCATTTTAACTTGGCTTTTGTAACTGGAGAGAGAGCGCTAGTTTCATTCCTCTGCAAGTGCATATCTAATTTTTGCAGAACCATTTATGGAAACGACAGCCCCTTTCTCCAATGAATGTTCCAACCTCTTTTATGAAGGTCACTATAGATGTGTGGGTCTACTTTGAGGTTCTCTAGTCTGTTCTATTGGTCTATGTGTCTGTCTGCTCTTATACCAGTACCATGCTGTTTTCATTACTACCGCTCTGTAGTATATTGTGAAGTCAGGAAGACAGGTAGTGTAATGACTTTTGCTTTATCCTTGTTGCTCAAAATAGTTTGGGCTATTTGGATTTTTTTTCTTTTTGGGGTGTGTGTGTGTGTGTGTGTGTGTGTGTGTGTTTTGTGTGTGTTTCCATATAAACTTTAGGATTGCTTTTCTAAATGTGTGAAGAATGTCATTGGTATTTTGATAGGGATGGCATTGAATCTATAGGTGGCTTTGGGTAGTATGGACATTTTTTAACAATATTGATTCTTCCCGTCCATGAATGTAGAATGTCCTTTTATTGTTTAAACTTGACCTTAGGAACATAATTTAGCACTAGGAGAATGGAAAGGCGAACAGCACTCAGTGACTACCAAGACTCAGGACTGGGGACGGCAGGCAAAATCTCCAGGAGAAAACCTACTTCCTTCATAGGCAAGAGCCAGGAGCCAGTGTTATTAATTCTTGAGCTGGCAAGAGCCACGAGCCAGAGCTATTAATTGGCATTGTCCTGAAATATAAGAATATTTAAAATGAAGAACTTGGTCTGCGAAGCTTGAATATATATGAGCTTTATTCCCCTGTGCAGCCAAGTAAATTACCTGACTGGACTAAAGCTTAGGGAGAGAATTTACAATGCTCAAATGTTGGCTATCAGAGCTGGAATAAAAAAAGATGTGATAATTGTGTGTGTGTGTGTGTGTGTGTGTGTGTATTTCATAGAGGAATTTGTCAAATAACTTTTGCTAAGGCTGTTTGAATCAAAATTACATTTGAGCCTGTCAAAGAAAGGGGCAAGGAAATAAGTGTTTAGAACAAAGTGCATAAACAAAGGAACATGCGACAAGGGACTTTTCGTTTCCTCAACTGTACAAATAGATAAAGCTGGGCTTGGTGGTACATGCCTGTAATCCCAGTACTTGGGAGGCTGAGACAGGAGGATCACAGGTTTGAGGACAGCCTCAGAAACTTAGCGAGGTATCCATGTTTATAGTAGCACAATTCATGATAGCCAAATTATGGAACCAACCTAGGTATCCATCAACAGATGAATGGATTACAAAGTTAGGGGATATGTACACACAGTGGAATTCTACTTAGCAATAAAGACAAACAAAATTATGTCATTTGCAGGAAAATGGATGGACCTGGAGAACATTGGGTTAAGTGAGATTAGCCAGTCACAGAAAGTGAAGGGTCATATGTTTTCTCTCATATGCAGAAGCTAGGGAGTAAGGGAGTAGAGGTGAAACCCCAGTGGAGTGAGGGAGGTGGTCTAGTGGAGGGGAGGGGAGAATTAATGAAGGAATCACTTTCATTGACATTGTGTACATATGTGAGAATATCAATGCCAATCTCAATACCCTATATGGGGAAGGGGGAGTGGGGAGGGAGCAGGGGGAAGCTCACCAAGTGCTGTGTGCATGTATGTCCCTATTACTATGAACTACATTATGATGTGAGACTATAATGCACCAAGAAAAGTATTAAAAGGTAAAAATACTTTCAAAACTTAAAAAAAAAATAGTGCCGGGAATGTGTGGCTTAGAGGTACTGAGTTTAATCCTCAGTACTATACACAAAAAAAGATAAGACAAAGGGTTGTTGAGGTTCTATCTCAAACACTATATGACTCTGGTAATCTATGTTTTGCTTTTTATTTAATTAATTAATTTATTTGCTCTGTATACCACAACCAAATAAGTCTACTTGATTTTTCCAGACACATCGCCTACTTTTCCATGATAATTTCTCCTTTCAGTATGTTATTTCTTCTGTCCCAACTTTGTCTCTCAAAATTCTACCCATTCTTTAAGATCCACCCCAGGTCACACGTGAGCTCTTCCACCAAGCTGTCCCCAGGTTCCCTTGCTGGAAGCGGTATCTAGGTGCCGTGCACCCAAGCACACATGTCTCTGTTGTAATACTTCTCTCATGCTTTCTTGTAGTGTTGTTATTGGTTTACATACCCACTCTCAATAACTCAAGTGTAAGCTTCTTGGGTTCTACCATTGGATTCTCAACAACAGCACAGTGCTGTGCACAAAATTGCTATTTTCTATTTATATGATGAAAGTCAAAACAATTTTCTGGCAGATTAACTTCAACCAGACATAGTACAGTAAAATCTTCAACCTATGTAATACAGTTAGTCCATATGTTAAATTATTTGTGACTCAGAGTCTAAAACCAAATGAATGGGAACTTTTCTGGAAATGTCTGCTTCCTAGTGATAATAAGAGTAGCAACTACTCTTAGCCTTCTCTAGAGTGTTTTAAATACAAGAGGTTATCAAAACTCACCTTAAAATAATTATAGTAAGCTTATCTCCTCGTGAAGTACTAGGGCTATGTGTGTTGGCTACAGTACAGGAGGCTGAGGCAGGAGGATTGCACATTTGAGGCCAGCCTGGGCAACTTAGTGAGAGCTTGTCTCAAAAATATTAAAAAGGAGCCGGGCGTGGTGGCGCACGCTTGTAATCCCAGTACTTTGGGAGGCGGAGACCTGAGGATCCGGGTTCGCGGCCAGCCTCAGCTCTCTCTCTCTCTCTCTCTCTCTCTCTGTCTCTCTCTGTCTCTGTCTCTCTCTCTCTCTACTTAGTGAGGCCCTCCG
The DNA here is from genome assembly GCA_004027185.1 of Glis glis. Lineage (NCBI taxonomy): Eukaryota > Metazoa > Chordata > Mammalia > Rodentia > Gliridae > Glis > Glis glis. The sequence goes on from PVJS01007953.1 coordinate 44,061, forward strand.
CAACTTCGTGAGACCCGGTTTCAAAATAAAGGATAAAAAATAGGGCCGGGGGTGTGGCGCGGAGGTAGAATGCCCCTGGGTTCAATCCCCGGTACCGCAAAAAAAAAAAAAAAAAAAAAAAAAAAAAAAAAAAAAAAAAATAAATAAATAAAAAGGGCTGAGGATGTATCTCAGTGGTAAAGTGCCCCTAGGTTCAATTCCCAGTATGGCAAAGAAAAAAAAGTACAAAGACTTGAGAAATAAAAAAAGAAAATAACCTATTACATTCACAAAATGCACAGAGCAAGTCCTTTAAAGTATGTAAGCATAGTTACTAGAAAAGTCTGACATGTTTTTTCTCTCATCAAAGAGAGGTACTAGCCGGGTGTGGTGGCGCACGCTTGTAATCCCAGTACTTGGGAGGCTGAGGCAGGAGGATCCAGGTTCATGGCCAGCCTCAGCTCCTTAGTGAGGCCCTGTTTCAAAATAAAGAATTAAAAAATAGAGCTGGGGGTGTAGTTCGGAGAGGTACTACACCAATCCAAGGTCACAATGCTATTACACAAAATTGCCATCGTTTTTCTCTCCTCCGGTGTATTTCCTAGTTTAAGTGCTCTGGTACTAAAATAGAAGTGACTTTAAAGAAACTCCTCAACACTTGGTCAAGAAAGGTATCTCCAAATCTAAAGATTTACACTTTGAACAATTTTTTGTTATTAAAATTAAGATTTTTCCCTCTCTCGTAGTTCTAGACATTTTTTTAAATAGAGAGAGGAGTTTATTTTAAAAATTCATTTGTATGAAGTGGAGTAATGTTGAGTTGATCATATTATCTTTTTGAGAGGGCAGCACTGAAACTCCGTATGTGAATAAAGGGCTGGGGAAAATGAATCAGAGTCGAGATTGCTGTGACAGCTTGTAAGCAAAGAAGCACACTCTTCTGATATTGTGCAGAGAAAGCTTTTGGATCCTGTCTTTGGAGGAGATGATTCATATCAGAGAAGCTAAAGCTCTTAGAGTTATGGTTAACGCTCGGCTTATTTAATTTAATAGGTTCATGACAACACTTAGCAACATCTCAGCCTCTTCTAGTGTGTTTTAAAGCCAAGAGGGTTTAGTGGGAAAAATGGGTGGCGTGGAAAAAGAGCCTAAAGGACTATATTAGCTGGGATTCTTTAGAAAACAAAACCCAGTAGGATTTATATAGATATTCAAGAGGGGATTGATGATGGGAATTGGCTTACCTGATTATAGAAGCCTACAAGTCCCATAACCTGCCCTCTGCAAGCCAGAGACCCAGGAAAGCTAGTGGTGTAATTGTGTGTCAAAGGCCTGAGACCATGGAGAACCTCTGCTGGATTCCCAGAGTTTGAAGGCCTGAGAACCAGGAGCTCTGATGTCCAAGGGCGGTTTGAGCAGAGAGAGTGGATTAGCCCTTCCTCTCTTTGTGTGTGTGGGGGACCTTTACTCAGCCTACAGATTCAAATGCTAATCTCTTCCAGAAACACCCTTACAGACACACCTAGAGATGACATTTTTTAGATATCTGGGTACCCCTTAGCCCAGTCAAGTTGACACATGAAATTAACCATTGCAGGACTGACTGATCTGGTTGGTGCAGCCTTTTCTTTTTCATGGGAGACTTTCATAGGAGGAGAATGGGTTTCATTTTAAAAATGTGGTCATTCCATCTGGTATAACCAAAAATCCATTGTGTCCCAAAGACAGCATAGTCTTTTGTGAATTTTTTTGAAAGTAAATATCATTTGGAAGAAAAATAGTGATTTACATGATCTGGAAACAAAAAGCATTTTAACGAAAAATGAATTTTCATTTAAGATGGTGAAGATTAATAGAAGTTCGGTCTGTGTTTTTAAACAGGCTACATATTAAAATTGTGTCATTATTTCCTCTCCAGTAGATTGTTTGGGGAGCAAGTAGATACTATCATATTCTCAGATGTTTTTACATCATAATTGTTTTTATTCATATTAAAAGAAACCCTGCACTTTTGGAACAGATATAACTACTATGAAAGAGAAATAAAATGACGTCCCTGTATTGTGCTACTATAAAACATTTCCTCTCATTTACAATTTGGGAAAATATTTTGAGAAACTGAGATATGTGCAGCTTTTGAATGGGAGGATATTTGCAGACTTTGTAGTGGAAATGTGGTAGTCATTAGTTTTATTTACATATCTGTTTACCAGATACATTCTGCCTTCTGAGCTTTTAGAGGATTGTACTTCCTAGACTCTTGTGGTTGTGTGGCCATGTGACTCGCTCAGACCAGTGATGTGGTTGCTGTGTTAGCTTTTTATTATTGTGGCCAATATACCTGACAAGAACAACTGAGAGGAGGAAAGGTTTATTTAGGGCTCAGGTTTCAGAGGTTCCGTCCATGGTTGGCCGGCTCCATTGCTCTGGGCCTGCAGTGAGGCAGAGCATCATGGAGGAAGGGCGTGGCTGAGCAATGCTGTTCAGCTCATGGCATCCAGGAAGAAGAGAGAGAAAGAGAAAAAGAAAAAGAGATGAACCCTTTCCAGGCACACCCCCAGTGACCTACTTTCTCCAATCAGGTCCCACCTGTCAGTGGTCCATTTAGATATCAATGGATCATCCACCAATGAGGTCAGAGCCTTCCTGTCTAGTCATTGCCTATAGCCCCCTCTCTGAGCTTGCTGCACTGGGGACATGCTCTCAACACTTAGCTTTTGGGGACATTCCAGATCCAAACCATCACAGCAGCAAAATGGTGTTTGTGTCACTTTTTAACCTGAGCATTTAACCTCCAGTGTGCCACCTTGTAGAGCTCTCTTTACCTTGCTGTGGTGACTGACATCTCCTGAGATGGTAGCTGCTCTGTCAACCCAGACCCAGTATTACAAGAAGCAGAGCAGGTTCCAGAGCCAACCCAACATGCACATGTGTCTGGAATGGCAAAGACATCTAAGAAGACAGGAAGATTCAGGGGCTAATGTAGAATACCCTTGTATTGTATACCATTGACTGATTCAGAAGGAATTTGAAACTGTAATACCAAGTTAGAAGACCATGTTAGAAAAAAAGATGGAAAGTCCATCTCCACTGTTGTTGACAAGTTTGTCACTTCCTGGAAGGCAGCATATCTTAATGGTTAAGCACCTTCAGACACTCTAAGGCATAGAGTCTAAGCCATTATTTCTTCATCTATATAATAGGAGTGGCCATCTTAGCACTTACCTCTGATGATGTGATGATTAAATGATAAGGTATTTAAGGTGCTTCGCACAATGCCACATAATTAACATATAGTAGGCTTTAGGGTTTTTTTTCTTTATTTTTGGTACTAGGGATTGAACCCAGGGGCACTCTACCTCTGAGCTACACCCCCAGCCCTTTTTAGTTTTTATTTTGAAACAGGGTCCCGCTAAGTTGCTGTGATGGGTCTTGAATCTGCAATCCTCCCATCTCAACCTCCCGAGTATTGGGATTACAAGCATATGCCACTATGTCCGGCTAGTTTTTATTGTTCTTCATCATTTCAGTTGTAAGGAATCTTGAGTTCTTCTAGTCAAACATCTCAGACAGTTGAGAAATCATCTTTACGATATTTTTGTGAGGTAGTTGTCTTGCATTTCCTAAGTCTCCAGGGACAGGGAACACACTCCCTTCTGAGGCAGTTAGAGATTCTTCCCTATGTGGGAGCGAAGGCCACCTTCTCATAGCTCCCCCTGCCCCATTGATTGTTATCCTGGTCTTTGGGGACACACAGAGCACAATTGAATTTTTCTTCCATAGAACAGTGCCAGATCCTTTAGCTGATCCTCAGATGATAAGATTTCATCAGACCCTTGGTTAGGGTTTGGGTCTAGAACATCCTCTGGAAGAGCTCATGTATTGACAATGCAAAATGTTCAGAAGTGAAATAATTGGATCATGAAGGTTCTAGTATCATCAGTGGATAAATCCATTGATAGATGAGTGGGTTTATTGGGTGGTAAGGTATGCAGGTAGGGTATGGCTAGAAGAGGTAGGTCACGGTGGTGTGGCATTGGGGGTTATATATGTCCCTTGCCCCCTCTTCTTTCTCTTCTGAATCCTGCTGCCGTGCACTGAGCTCTGTATATGTGACACCCAACCTAACATATACTGGAACCTCTGAAATCACCAGAACTGTGAGCTCCTTAAGAAATTTTCCTTCCACTAAGTTGTAGTAGTCAGGTGTTTTGGGTTGTAGCATTGAGAATGCTGAGTGAAACTCCCAGCATTCTTTGGTATGTCTGTGACTGATTTGAGACGTGTGTCTAAACCTCCAGGCAGCACTGCTGTACCTGTAACACCAGTGGCATGACCAGGAGGGCTGGTGTTTACAGAGGGCTCACTGCCTGCCAGGCTGTGTCCTCCCCACAATTCCATGAGCAATTTTGTTATTATCTCCAACTATGTTTAAGAATCTGAGAAAGGTAAAAAGTATCATTCTATCTAGTGCAAACATTTTTTAATACATAGGGAATTTACAGTTATAACTGGAAAGTCACAGAAATGAAAAGTAAAATAAAAACCTATTAGAGACATAATTGGCAATTTAAAAAGGAAAATATATTAATGACTATATTAATATTAATCAGATAAGTACTAATATAATGTAGGAAATGCATATTTTATCATGCTTATTAATAATTCTTGGATTATTCTACGCAACAAAGAAAATTGTCCTCCAAAAAAGGCACAGCCACCTTGTGGTATCATTTTAATTAAGGTGGTATGTACTTCTAGCATAATGTATAAAAACAGAAAACTGACTAAAATATAAATTGAAGTGCTCCATGAGAAAGTAGCATATAAATCAAGTAAATAAATTCACTCAAGAGAATTTAGGCTCGAGAGAATGTAATAAATACTCTATCTTCAGTGAAGTTTTTTTTTATAATGTTATTACTAAAAGCTGTGAACTAAGAATAAAAAAAAAGCAATTGACCAAGTTCTCAAGAGACATTACAATTCCCCAAGGAAATAACTGACCAGACAGAAGCGAACCTGCATATTGTGAAGGTAATTCACACAGTTGGCTAATAACAGGCAGGAGACAGATTAAATTCTTAACTGACTATAACCAATATAAAGTTATAATAGAAACCGTGAAAAAGAGTCCTCCTAAAATCCATCAAGTACACAAGATCAACTTCATAAGACACACACAAATTAAAATGAGAGGAAAAGAACTCTGACTTAGCTAAATATATTATTTCCTTAAGCTTCCAGAGTCAACTTTTCTACAGTAAACAGGTTAAAAACAAAGAAAAGCAAACCAACCAACTATAATGCAGAAAGGAGCCAAAGAAGAAAGTGTTACAGTATATTGCAATCATTCACTTGAATAAAGAATGCATGTTTTTCTTTTCAACATTTCTCCAACACCGACAGGCAGTGAGCTTGTCAACTGAAACAGGGAAAGCCCTACCTTTGCATACACCTTCTTTGTATTTTTAAGAACTTACTCAAAATCCATTACATTCCTGTGACCTTAAAATGAGGTAGGATTTATTCACATTTAATCTAAGTTAGGCTAAAATTATTTGGATTTTGAATCAAGAGCTACACTTGGAGAGATTGTTTCATGTTGCACTTGTAGGAATGGAGACTGATTCAGGTGCCAGGACTTGCTGAGGAAACGGCCTTCAGGAGGAGGCTGGGAGGGAGGAGGTGATGTAGGAAGGAGGAGCAAGAATGTGCTGTCAGGTAAATTCTGCCTTTGGCTAGATGGGAAGTAAATTCCACCTTGGCTAGATGAAGATTCACCGCAGGGTGGAGGGAGGGACCTCAGAGGCCAAAGCCCCACTATCAATCCCATCACAACTCGGGTTGCCAGCCAAGGGTGTCAGCCAGCCACTGGCCATGAGCTGTGTTTATATAACTTCTTGGTGAGGTGGCCCTCGTTGTCCATGGGGATCTGCAGCCCTAAACATACTAGTGTTTCACCCACATTGGTAGATAGCTGTGAATATGGATGATGTGCATAAAAATCTTTTTAGAATTCTGTTTTCATCATCCCCTAAGACCTCCCATTTTCAAATTCTTCAGTTGCCATTTGAAGACCTCCCATTTTCAAATTCTTTGGTTGTCACTTGTAGACCTCCCATTTTCAAATTCTTTGGTTGCCACTTGAAGACCTCCCATTTTCAAATTCTTTGCTTGTCACTTGAAGACCTCCCATTTTCTGTGCTGTTTCTTGCCCTGTTGCTTTGTGACTCAGGTGTGAACCAGACACTCTGCTCTGCTCTCAGTGGGGGGGACAAGCCTTCACAAGTTGGGTTTGGCCAAACTGGATCAAACAGCTTAGCACTAGGAGTGCCCAAGGCCCAGCCCTTTAGGGGTCTATGCAAGTCTTTTAGGGGTCTTTGCAAGTGAAGTTATTTGAAATGTGGAAGTTGTTTGTTACGTTCACACGTATCTATTCTTTCTTCCTTTCTTGATCTTTCATCTACCCCAAAGCATTTCCAGGGCTGGGAATATGAGTTTCTGGGTTATCCTTCCTTCTAGAGTAAACACCGCAGAGTAATCCTAGTACACAACAAAGCAGGAGAGTCCTTCAATCCCCAGGGAAGGTTCATCTTGAGCCTGTGGGAGCCAAGTGATCTAGGTGCTGAGCGTATGGTAATAAACCAAAGTCCTTGGCATTTACTTACTAGAGGACCAAAACCTCATAAACAGATACATCAGTGGGGGGGATACACTATGGATAAAAATAACACAGGATGAAGAGTCAAGGAATGTTGAGTGGTTGCTATTATTTTATGTTTTTTTTTTTGCGGTACCGGGGATTGAACGTAGGGGCGTTCTACCTCCACGCTACGCCCCCGGCCCTATTTTTTATGCCTTATTTTGAAACCGGGTCTCACGAAGTTGCGGAGGGCCTCACTAAGGAGAGAGAGAGAGAGAGAGAGAGAGAGAGAGAGAGAGAGAGAGAGCTGAGGCTGGCCGTGAACCTGGATCCTCCAGTCTCCGCCTCCCAAAGTACTGGGATTACAAGCATGCGTCACCACGCCCGGCTTATTTTATGTTTTGAAAATTTTTTTGGTACTGGGGATTGAACCCAGGGCCCAGGGGCATTCTACCTCTGAGCTACACCCCTAGCTGTTTTTTTTTTTTTAATTTTGAGACAGTGTCTCGCTAAGTTGCTAAGGAACTTGCTAAGTTGCTGAAGCTGGCCTCGAACCTGCGACCCTCCTGCAGTTGCTATTTCATGTAGACCAGTGTGGGGAGGGGACTCTCTGATACAGGAACAGTTGGGCAGTGAGCTGACAGAGTCAGGTCCGTGTTGGGAGAGAAGAGAGTTCAAGCAGCAGGCAGAGCTCTTGAAAGTGTATAGAGGCAGCATACTGAGAAAGGAACTGGGAGCCCAACTAGCTAAAAGGTCTTATTGCTAATGTTGAATTAATTTTCTTTTTCTCTTTTTTTGGTATTGGGGAAATCTGGCATGGTGGTGCACACCTACAATATCAGTACTTGGGAGTCTGAGACAGGAGGATCTCAGGTTCGGGGCCAGCCTCAGCAACTTAGCAAGACCCTGTTTCAAAATAAAAAATAAAAAGGGCTGGGGGTGTAGGTCAGAGGTAGAATGCCCCTGGGTTCAACCCCCTACCCCTGACCCCCAAACAAAAACCTTAGGGATTGTGTGTGTGTGTGTGTGTGTGTGTGTGTGTGTTAGTACCTTATCTATGCTAAGTACATGTTCTGCCACTGAGCCACACCCCTAGCCCAGGATTTTTATTGCTGCATTTTGTTGTTGGTTGTTTGTTTTGCCATGTTGGTGATTGAACCCAGGGGCATTCTACCTCCAAGCTACACCCCCAGCCCTATTTTTTATTCTTTATTTTGAAACAGGGTCTCACTAAGTTGCTGAGGGCCTCACTAAGTAGCTGAGGCTGGCCGTGAACCTGCAATTCTCCAGTCTCAGCCTCCCAAGTACTGGGATTACAAGCGTGCGCCACCATGCCTGGCTTATTATTGCTGTACTGTTAATGAAATTTTTACAATAAAGACTTTGAAGCATATAGTTAACTTTATTCAAATTTGACTCTTACAGAAATGGTGATTCTACTTAAATATATCGATACAATTGGAAATACACACACACATATATCCATGTGTACATATATAGGTATATATACACATATACTTGGATATATATTTAAAGTGTGTCCCTTTTTTTTGTAGAAACAGTAAGCCCTGAAATAGCCTCTGAAAGAGAAAGCCATGGAAATTTTACTTTGATAAAAATGCCAGTAATGGCATAAAAAAGCTGCCTTCATGTTCCTGGGAAAGCAGGCTTCTCTCAAGGAAGAAGTGAGAGTCTTTGAAGTTTGGACATCAGAGAGGAAATGGAAACCAGGCAAGGGCGGGGATTAGAGTGGACTGAGTGCTGGGAGAGCCACGGAGGTCAAGGTGTTTCTCGAGGGAGGAGCTGGCTTCTTACTGCCTTCCCATTCTTTACCATTACGAGAACTTTATTTCTTCACTTTTTTTTCCTCTTTCTTTCCTTCTTTCTTTCTCTCTTCTCTTTTCTTCCTTAGGATTGAACCCAGAGGCATTCTACCTTCAAGTTGCACCCCCACCCCTTTTTATTTTCTATTTTGAAACAGGATTTTGCTAAATTGCTAAGGCTGGCCTCAAACCTGTGATCCTCCTGTGTCAGCCTCCCAATCCTTCCTGTTTTTTACTTGATTTCTCTCCCTTCTTCTGTCTCTTGCTATTACAACGTCTGTCTCTCCTCCCACTGCCCACACCTTCTTTGTGTCCTGTTTCCTCCTCTCTCTCTGTCCCTCTCCCTACATTTCATTCTCCATTTCTGGAAGGCTGGCTGTTATTTTTCTAACTCTAGTCAAAGGAAACCCTAGAACCTCCCAGATAAGTTTATCTAAGAACTCCCAATTTCCTGGCGTCTTTTGTTAATTTGGTTTCCTTTAAATGCCAAAATATAGTAGTCATAAAATAGGTTTGGATGTTTTTATTTTCTTAGCCCCAAACATTCAGAATCTAAAGTAGCACAATATGACTGTGGAAGAGATCCAAGAAATGCTAATGTTATGATATTTAAAACCGGCTTAGTTCTACTTGACAGCTGACATACGTCCTGGGTGATGGGCCGCGAGCGAGTGTTAATCTCTGGTTCCGAGGTGTATGTGGGTTGGTGAGTTTAGTTTTTAATCCGGTAGTCACCATTCTTTTCTAAGGGCTTGTTTTTGTTGAGGCATGGTCCTCAGCCTTTCACTTACGTGACTGTGTCCCTTGGAAAGAGATGGATTTGATCCCTGGGAAGGCTGAAAGGGCCTGGAAAATTCTGGAGAGCAACAGGTTCAAAGCTGCCAGTACTCCCTGTGCAGTTTGATGTGGTAAGGCCTGAATAATGGGGACCTGCCAGGGAGTGGATAGGGCGGCAGGAAGCTGCTCGCTTGTGTTTTGGAAACTCGTCAGGTCTGTGACTGATAATTTCATTTCACACATCTTCAGTTTTATGTTGCTTTTAGCCATGGCTGGAAACCTCACTAAAAAACTTTTCTGCTATCGTCAGAATGATCGACCACCTTGCTACATGAGTGAGTGCGCTGCAAGGTATAGGATCGAGCCTATAAACCACCCAGAAAATAATTAAATCCCATTTCCCCCGATCCCCCTCTCCGTTGTTATGTGCTTGGTAGTTTTTCATCTAGGATATCCTCTTGGATATGGAAGGGCTGGTATGTATCAGCATTTTAAAAAATTCTATTTAAACTGAATCCATTTGTGTAGAAATCCTTGACTGTGTCCATGTCTAGCTCAAGCCCTGTTTTAGTTTCTTAGGGCCACTGTAATGAAATGACTGTAAATTTGATGACTTGGAATTACAGAAATTTATTCTCACACAGTTCTGGAGACCAGGAGCCTGGGATGAAGGTGGCAACAGGGTCTCTCTGAAGGCCCGAGGGAAGGATGCTTTCAGCCTCTCTGCTAGCCTCTCGGGTGCTGACCACCCTTCGCCTTTCTGGGCTTTGTAAACGCATCACTCCACTCCCCGCCTCCACTGCTACATGGTGCTCTCACTGTAGGTCTCTCTGTTGTCCCTTATTATAGAGACAGCAGTCATTAGATGAGGGCCCACCCTAATCTAGTACGACTTCATCTTAACTTTACTAATTCAATCTGCAAATACCTTATTTCCAAATAAGGTCACATTTTGAAGTCCAGGTAAACATGGATTTTGGAAGGACACTCTTCAACCCAGCACCCCCTCTATTAGATTCTAAATTTATTTAACAGTACCTTATTTATTTGTATCTAGAGTAGCACTTGGAACTCAGTAGGTGCTTAATAAATGGTTGTTAAATGGCAGCTTACGTTAAACATTCAAATATTCTATAAAGAAATTATTACCAGAAGCCTTATGGTGCTATATGCCTGTAATCCCAGTAATTGGGAGTCT
>PVJS01007954.1:0-54492 GCA_004027185.1 Glis glis
CTTCACCAATTTTCAAATTAACCTCATATTGAGTTTAGAAAGGGCTATATCTACAGACAAGTGTAAGTCACATATTATACATCAATATGCTATCTATGCAAGACAGAAAAAGACTGTAGAAGCTGCTTTTGTAAATTCCAAGAGGCCTAATGAGATAAGCCACTAAAAAGCCAAGTAATTAACTAATATTAAATACATCATACAGTTCAATAGGTAACATCCTCATAATTTTCCATCCTCCTCCTCAAAGCATTCTATAAATCATATTAAAGTCCACACTATAAATGAACTTTGCAGCCAGGCATGGTGGCACACGCTTGTAATCCCAGTATTTGGGAGGTTGAGACAGGAGGATTGCAGGTTCGAAGCCAGCATCAGCAACCTAATGAGGCACTCAGCAACTTAGTGAGACCCTGTTTCCAAATAAAAATAAAGTAGGTCTGGGGGTATAGCTCGGAGGTAGAAGGCCCCTGGGTTCCATCTCCAGTACCCCCCCCCCAAAAAAATGAACTCTGCAAGATTTAAGTGGCAAAGCTAGTAAAAGGCAATCCAAATTGGAACTTGAATCTTTGGACTGTCTCAGGCTATTTCCTCAAACCCAAGAGTCTGGTAATAATGGTTTCAAGTTAAAGAGTATGGTGGCTGGGGCACAGGAGAGGGAAGACAAATTTTCTTTACATATGTTTTTATTACTCGATACATATATTACCTATTTGAAAGAAGAAAACATTTAAAAGGCTCTCATTCAAATACAGTCTATGCACTGCACAAGGACATTCTGGTCAATAATGGACCACATATATGATGGTGGTCCTATAGGATTGTATTGAAGCCAAAAAAAATCCCTATTATCTAATGCTGGTGGAGCCTGGTAAAGTATGTGGTGATGCTGGTATGCACAAATCTACAGTACCACCAGTCCTATAAAAGTACAGCACATACAATTATGTATAGTACATACCACTTGATAATGACAATGAGTGACTGTGTAACCGGTTTATGTATTTAATATACATTTTATCCTTATTTTAGAATGTATTCCTGCTTATTCATAAAAAAGGGTTACCATAAAACAACATGCTGTGTTAAGCAACAATAGTATCATACATCTGTGTTTATCCTGTCTCTTGACTGCATCATGAGGCCATGTTGACTGATTGAGCTCTACCATGTAGATTTATGTCAGTACTCTCTAAAGGTCTACACGACAACAAAACTGGCAATGTTGCATTTCTCAGAACATGTCCCCATCGTTAAACAACATGTGACCATACTTACTGGTCACAAACCATGCGCTATGCACAGTGTTAGATGCGACGGCTATAAAGATGAAAGAGACTGGGTGCCTGCTCTCAAGCAGCTCATAATATTCAGAAGCAAAGGGACTCATAAAGAATCAACAAGCAGGATGTAAAAAGGACCAAGCAAAAGTGCTATGAAAACACAAAGGAGCCAGGCTTGGCAGCATATGCTTGGAATCCCAGTACTTGGGATGCTGAGATAGGAGGATCACAGGTTCGCGGCCAGCCTCAGCTACTTAGTGAGGCCCTCTGCAACTTAGTGAGACCCTGTTTCAAAATAAAGAATAAAAAATAGGGCTGGGGGTGTAGCTTGGAGGTAGAAGCCCCTGGTTTCAATCCCCAGTACTGCAAAAAAAAAAAAAAGAATGAATTGTGTCTGCTGAGCTAGAAGTTTCACTCAAAGGGGAACACGTGAGGTAGATCTTGAAGAAGCGTAATTGTTCTAGACAGTACAGAAAGAAAACAAACTTAAAATCTGAGACACAGTCCGGAAATGAACTGTAGGTAAGGGGAATTCTCATTCATTCAACACGCCCTAAGCCTCTACAGACCAGGCACTATACTAGGTGCTATGCTAGTCAGTGTGGCAGGAAACACAAACATTTGATGGAATAATCGCCAAATCAGGATGAGTGTTTTGGTAGGAAATGAAATAAGATAAAGCTCATTTCCTCTTACAGTAGAACAAAAACTTCTAATGCGGAGAGTCCAACAAAACAGAAACTTCATTAAAAATGGTTTCTCTGCAGATCTTACGATTCTCAGTGATGTGGTAACTATGGCAACTATATACTAAAACATGCCCCAGGATCTACGAAAATTATTTTCAGTCAGAACCACAATCGAGACACATAATGAAAGGGAAGAAAAAACAACCGGGATTTACTTGTATTTAAAAGAATAAAATGAAAAACGAAACTCTATTAAGGCTAGTATTTTTATAAGATTCTAGTCCCTGAACTTTAGGAGTCAAAGTTTTCACACTGGTAACTGTCAGCTGGATAAAACAAAGTCCCCATATCAGGAAGCCAGGGTGTTCCAATGATGATGGGTAGAGAAGTAACAGGCAGTAAGATACATATATAGCATAGAAAACACACGAAATATACTTCTAAGATGATGAGTTTTTTAAGATTAGGAAACCAGATCTTTTGGAATTCTAACTAATCTTTTATAAGACATTTATTTATTTATTTATGGTTCTGGGGATTGAACCCAGGGGCATTCTACCTCTGAGCTATGCCCCCAGTCCTTTTTTATTTTTGTTTTGAAACAGGGTCTCACTACGTTGCTGAGTCTTGCTACACTGCTAAGGCTGTCCCCAAACCTGTGATCCTCCTGTCGTGCGCCACCACACCTGGTTAAGGCTACCATTTTTAACAACTCCGTATGCCCAAGAGAACATGGTTCTCCAGGGCAGCCAGGCTGTGGAATTTCCCCCTTGCTCAATAAAGCTGCCTCCAAATAAGTACAGAACTGAAGCCCTTAGACTGCCTTTGCAGCCTGAGGATCAGCCTTTTGAGTATATTCAAGGACAGTTTTGCTTGTCTACAGAAAATAAGCCTCAATTTTTTAGACAGTAAGAAATTATTTCAAGTCAAGGTTGGAAAGTAAGAGGAAGAATCAAACTGGGTGATAAACACCACTGAAGCCTGTGGAAGGGAGCACTGGAAGATGGTCCCCAAGCCTCCCACCAGAGCACAGGATCTGTGTCACCCTGCTTCTCGAGTGTGAGCAGGAATTGCGAATATAATGGGATTTCATTGCATTGTTAGATTAATAATCAGGAGACTTTAAGTCAATCAAAAGGAATCTAATCCTGGGTTGGGCCAGTGTCCTTCCGAGAAAGATTCTCCTGCTGGTTTCTAAGAGACAAACAGAGATTGAGCAGGGCCCCATAGGTAGCACCTGGAGCTGGGAGAGCCCAGCCTACAGCAAGGAGAAAGCAGGAACCCCAACCCTACAGCCACGAGGAACTCAATTCTGCCAACAATCAGTCAGCTTAGATGGGGACCCCGACGAGGAACTCAATTCTGCCAACAATCAGTCAGCTTAGATGGGGACTCCGAGCTTCAGATGAGCTCAGACCTGGATTGACACCTGGACTCTGGCCTGAAGATACTAAGCAGGCCCCAGCTCACCAGGCCTGGACTCCTGACCCACAGAAAGCCCAGGTAATACGCTAAGCCCCTCCAAGCCGCTTTGTTTGTGGTGATTTATTACATAGCCACAGAGAACTAACACAAGGCGAAAATCAAAGAGTATCTATTAAGAAATGATACCTGTTTTCTAAACTTACTTTGAAGGAAATTTCAAAGAGCTGTCAAAAGATTTGAGCGATGGCAGAATCTTGGGATAAAGTACCTAGTTTCAAAAGGCAATTGCCTTGAAAGGCAATACTTCTTTGGATTATTAAAGAAAACTATCATTATTATGTTAAAAGTCCAAATTCATATTACTTATCATCCATTTTGCTTATTACCTTTATAATTTTTTTTTCTGGGGTAATTATTTTAATTTTGTTGCACTTAATAAAAAGGAGTTATTCATTCCAAACACGAACATTAATGTGGACTGGTAATAACAAATCAAAGTGGAAATGTTTCAAAAAAAGTTAAACTTACATGGTTTTCGATATTTTAGCTTTGGCTAAAGCCTATTTCTTAAAACCTCATACATGTGCCACTTGGCTGATGGAGTGCTATATTTACTAGGCCTTACCATTTCTTTTGAATTAGAATCCATGGCACACTCTACAACCCTGCCTCCAAATAGGTAAATACATTAAACGAAAGACAGTAGTACCTAAAGTTCTGAATTTATTCTCAAGGATGCTAATACTAGCCACTGGGGCAAACAATCTAGGGGATATTTAGAAATAATTTTTTAAACAATTTTTGGACTTCACCAAGATGTGGCATTTGTTTATAGGGCCAGATTGTTAAATATCCTGTGATGCATGAGACAAATTTTGTCCGACAAATAATTATTTTGAACAAAGTGTCAATAAGACCCTGTCTTATTATAGAAAATCTCACAGAACAAGTGCTTTAAAAAGTACTCAACTAGCTGGGTATGGTGGTGCATGCCTGTAATCCCAGTACTTGGGAGGCTCAGACAAGAGGATCGCAGGTTCGAAGCCAGCCTCAGCTACATAGTGAAACCCTCAGCGACTTAGTGAGACTCTATTTCAAAAACAAAAAATAAAAAGGGCTGGGGTTGTAGCTCAGAGGTAGAAAACTCCTGGGTTCAATCTCTAGTACAAAACAAAACAAAACAAAAATTGATCAATTCAAATTCTCAAATTCATTGACAAAATAGAATTATTTCCTATGGACCCATGACTAATGACCCTCAGAATCCCCAGGAAAAATCAATGACAACTCAGCCCCTAAAGCAGGTGACATCTGGCCACCTCTGCTGCTCTGGATTCCTCTTCCCTCCTTCCCCACTCACTCAGTAGCACTCACTTTGCTATTTCTCAATAGCTCCGGCCCCGCCCCAGCCCAGCTCTCCCTCAGCTCTCTATGCACAAGGAGCCCTCGCTTCTTTCAGATCTCTGCCTAAATGCCACCAGCTTAGGGAGTCCTTTCCCCAACCCTCCTATTTAATGGGAAGTCCCCCCCCCACCCGGCACTGGAGGGTACGGGTTCCGGAGCCACCTGCCTGGACTCCTGGGCACCTTGTTTAACCTCTGTCCTTCCTACTGATGGTGAGAGCTACATGGTAGCTCTGAAAACTTGAAAGCAACTGAAACCAACTATTTAGTAAAGCTGTCATTTAATTCATTTCATTTGACAGCAAGACTTGATCTTCTTAACTCACTGGGTAGCAAAAGTTGACTTAAGATGAGAGAAAGCTACTGCTTCTGAAATATTTATTATGGGATACTGGTCCAGCACCACTAGGGATGTTAATAGACAGTATATGTACCATCTTATCTTTCTGGTCCCAGGGATTCTGAATAAAGGATTGTACACTTCAATTATCATTTTATTTTTCTCTATAGCACTTAGCACTATTTGGCATGTGTAAGTAAACGTGTTTGTTTTTTGTGTAACTCCCATTACCAGAATCCTGTCAATGATTATGTTTTATTAATGTATTCCCAGCACCTGGAAAAGTGCTTGGTATATGGTAGGTACTCAATAAATATATTTTGAAAAAATGGTTAAGTACAATGTCCAGAACAAAATGTATAACGTTTTTTTTTTTAGGTAGAAGTAGGATTATTTTATGGTGATTAGTGTTTTCAACTCAAGATGGATGACTTGGTTCAAATTTATTTGCTTGGCAATAAAACATCTGGAAAACATGATTCGATATATATTTATTTTCCAAATGTTCCTCAGTGTCCAAACATCAACCTGCTTTAATCTCTCCCAGAAAAGTCACAAAGGCTTATGGTGTCAATAATGAGCACTAGGGAGAAATCCAAAATATACTCTCTGTACACCAAACTTTTGAGTAAACAATCCAACCTGGCAATAAGTTAATATGCAGTCAAATTTAGGTGTTGGGGAATGAGCCCAGGGCCTCTCATGTGCTAGGTGAACAATCCACCACTGAGCCGCATCCCCAACCATGCAATCAAATTTACCATCATCCTCCTGAGACCAGTTGTGATTCCTGACCTCTACAAGCGTGTCAATGACCAGCCCGTCTTCCTGCCAGCCACACTGCAGTTCAGGAATCATCTTTGAGGCCTCATTTCTATTCCATTCTGCACAAAGTTGAAGCATCACGTTCACAGTTACACTTCACCCGGGCCTTCATTAGCTTCCTCATTAACAAGTCTGTACTGAGCGCCTCCTAGAGGCCAGGGACCCTGCCAGGTGCTGGGATGTGTTCAACCAGACAGACTCCTCAGAGTGTAGCAGGGAAGCCAGATAACTACACAAGCAGCCACACATGAAGGGAAGGAATAGGTATGAGGCAGGAAGTCTGGGGCATTATGGAAGTCTTGAGCTCAGGAAGACAAGAGGGTGTCTCCAAGGAAGCGATGTTTTAGATGAGAACTGAAAGCTAAGGCTTTACAAGGTGAGACTCCACCTGTGCAGAACAGTCAGAAAAGCACTGCAACTGCAATCAAATAATCGACATAAAAGAGGGGTTTGGGAAATCTCTTTCATTCAAAGGGAAGTTCCGTGGGGGGTGGAGTTGCCTCAAGCCTGCAGCCTATTCCTCATCTAAGGGAGGGACAATGCAAGCCAAAGACCTTGTGATGGCTGAATGAGACCCATGGGTAAAGCATGGGTCTGCCCATGGCCGCTGCTCGACGAGGGCCAATTTTCTCTCCTGCCCCTTTCTTTGTGCTTGGCAGAGCAGAAATGCCATTTTTTCCCCTGTGAGCTGGCAAGGGCCTGACATCTGCACAGAGGTCTCTCAGGTGCCTGTGGGTCTGAGGAGAACCAGGGCATTGGCTCAGGGTGTGGCGATGGATTCTGAGGTTACTATGGTTCTTGTCATCACTGTGGGAGGTTGCAGGTGGAGGCTACTGTGTTATTATTCTGCTGTTGTTACAGCAGACATTGTTTCGAGTGCTAACAAGGAAATGTTTGATTTAAGTACCATTACCTAACAGCTATGATGGATAGTCAGAAGCAAGCTTCCTTCAGTAAGAAAGAAAAGTGCCATTTCTGGAACCTCTACCTCTGCCTGGGGACAAGTGCCCTGGGTAGCGGATCTCAAGCCTCTCAGTAAAAGTTCTGGGTCACTTTCACAGTTAAGGAGCCAGGCCTGGTGAGGATCAATGATTCACAAATGGTAAGAGGCTGAGTTGAAGTTGGGTGTGGTGGCCACGTTTGTAATCCCCATACTTGGGAAGATGAGACAGGAGGATCACAGATTCGCGGCCAGCCTCAGCAACTTAGTGAGGCCCTCTGCAACTTAGTGAGACCCTCTGCAACTTAGTGAGACCCCGTCTCCAAATTAAAAATAAGCTAGGGATGGGGTAGAAACCCCTGGGTTCAATTTCTAGTACCACAAAAGTAAATGAATGAATGAATGAATGAATGAATGAATAAAATAAGAGGCTGAGTTGAAATCTGGATGTAGGTTTAACTCCAAACCTGTGCTCCTTCCACCATTCCCACTGCCTTTCCTTGACAGAGAGATTTCTGGAGTATGTTCTACACAGATGGTCTCCCTGGCTCCCCAATGTAGCACGAATGGAAGAGCACTAGAACCATCTCCCATGGCCGCTGCTCAACAGGGCCAATTCTCTCTCCTGCCCCTTTCTTTGTATTCTGCAGAGCAGAAATGACATTGTTCCCCCCCACCCCAGCTCTTCCCCATGAATGTTATAATCTCTCCATGCTTCCTAACTGGGCTGGCCAAGTCCACATTCCCCACAAGGATCCACTCTCCGTTCAGCATCCTGACCTAGCTTTAAAAACAGACTTTCGGATGACATCACTCCACTTCAAGTCTCTCTATGAGCTGGCCTGGCGTTGGCAGAGCTGCACAGGAGCACCCCAACATTCCACACTTTCTCCCGCCTAGGGCCTTCCCCGGATGTTTCTTCTACCTGGCATGTTCTTCCTTTGTAGGACCAGAAGTCTTCTTGTCAATTAGCCTCGGCCTAGACACTGGCTCCCAAGCGCACCTTTTCTGAACCCTCGAGGTGTGCTCTGCCACATCATCCCAATTGGTTATAGCCCTGACCTGATATTTTCACATTTACTTGTATACTGCCCGCCCTTCTTAGCCTGCTCTGCCTGAAACGAAAGCTCTTCTAGAGTAGGTTCCCTGTCTCTCGTTCCCCATGGTATAGACAGTGCCCAACCCAGAGAAGGCAATGAACTATCTGCTGACTATGGAGCGAGTCTTGTTGGGCACTTCTTTCATCTTCTCAAATATAATGCAGTGACAAACACACAGTGTCTTGAGCTTCGCAGGGCATTAGTAGTACCGTTAGTACAACAGGGACCATGTCCCATTTAACTTTTGATTTGTAGCATCTCACACAGAACCTGCATCCAGAGCTCATTAGATTTCATGAATAAAGAAATGCAGACTGTGTTTTATCATCCTTGTTTCCACTCTGCCCACTCTGTGATTAGCATTCAAGAAATACATGCTGAGTATTATGAAGTAATATTAACTTGGTCCCTCATCTGCATGAACTCATAACTGGTTAGTGGAGGCGGGGGAGCCTACCAAGGAAGAATACTGAAGGCACTGGAACACAAACTGAGCAGGTAGGTACTTTTTAAGGCACTTCAAAGTGAGGGAATCATCACTACAAAGGGAACCAGACAGTACTTAATGACTGTATGTTTTATCTTATTTTATTTTTTTGCGGTACTGGGGATTGAACCCAGGGGAATTCTACCTCTGAGCTATACCCCCAGCCCTATTTTTTATTCTTTATTTTGAAACAGGGTCTCACTGAGTTGTGGAGGGCCTCATTAAGTAGCTGAGGCTGGCTGCAAACCCAGATCCTCCTGTCTCAGCCTCCCAAGTACTGGGATTACAAGTGTGCGCCACCACACCCGGGCGACTGTATGTTTTAAACTGGACCTTTAAGTAAACGGAATTAGGACTCTTGGGAGAGAAGGCAGATGAGCATCGTAAGCAAAGGCACTGCAATGCAGTAAGTAAGAGGCAGGAGCACAGGAGAGACACGTCTTAGTCCACTTTGTGCTGTTCTAACAGGACACCTGAGAAGAGGGGAAAGAGGAAAGCAGCAGTTCCGAGCTCATCCTCTTATCAGAAACCCACTGCCATGACAACTAACCCACTCCCACAATGACAGCATTAATCCATCAACAGCATTAATCCCCAACACTACCACACTGGGGATCGTTTCCAACAAACGAACCTTGGGGGACACATACGAACTGCAGCATGACAGCCCTACCTGGAAGAAGCAATGGATGGGCAGGGGAGGGATTATGGAGTTGTCATACTAGATCATCACTAGGAACTCTGTACTGAGGTTCTTGCATTATACTCTATCAGTGTATTCATCACACTGAACTTATAATCGTGGAGAATTTTATTAGCCTATGGGACAAGTCACCTTACAGTTGCTGTGAAGATGAGTCTGAGGCTCAGAGAGGTTAAGAAATTGTCCAAGGGGAAACACTCTTTGATAGTAGACATGGCCCACTTATCCAGTACTGTCTCACAAGGTTAAAGCTCATGCTCGTTCTCCTCTAAAAGGTCACACAGTAGTGATGCAGAAGCTCCGAGCCCCCGGGTTGGTGGAGAGCTGAGAGTGGTCTAAGGACCTGGGGGAAGGAGACCAGCAGAGGCTGGAAGAGCCTCCGGGAAGAGAAGCGACCTGAGGAGGACTTAAAGATGAGCCGTTGAACAGGCAGAGAAACAATGACGGGATCAGTAAAGGGACCCACATGGGCTCCTGGAGGGATGATTTCAGGAACAAAGTCAGTCTGGCTGCTTCTGGAAGTTCACATGGGGCATTACTGGATACGACTGATGAAAATGGCGTGTGGAGGGTCCAGATGCCAAACTGAGGAAGCTAGGCTTTATAGACTCTAGTATGTGGGGATTCTGAACATGGGTCAAGGAGGAACACCTGTGTTTCAGAAAGGTGGACGGGCAACGAGGACGGGTGTCCAGGGAAGAGGAAGACCCATGTGATGGAATGGCAGATGGAGACTACTTCAGAAGCCCAGGAGGTAGTTTTCTGACCTGGTAATTGCAGAGATTAGAAACAGAGTTTGAGGCACTTCAAGCTTTGATAGGCATTTCCAAAGTATCCATGTGCCCACCCCAACACAGGCCTGACCTTTTCCGATCGCAATCATTTCTGTGTCTGGTTTCTCGCATTTGAGACTACGAGCATCGCAAAGGCATCATCTACATCTCCTTACTGTTGAGTGCTCTCAGCCACAGGAGGACTTCAAGACATGTTTTGTTTTATTTTATTTATTTATTTATTTATTTATTTATTTATTTATTTATTATTTATTTATTTATTTATTTATTTTGGCAGTACCGGGGGATGGAACCCAGGGGCATTCTACCTCTGGGCTACACCCCCAGCCCTATTTTTTATTCTTTATTTTGAAACAGGGTCTCACTAAGTTGCAGAAGCCTCACTAAATAGCTGAGGCTGGCCACGAACCCAGATCCTCCTGTCTCAGTCTCCCAAGTACTGGGATAACAAGCGTGTGCCACCACACCTGGCTTCAAGACATGTTTTAGAAAGTTCTAAAGAAGGACCAGTGAACAAGGACACCCAAGCTTTGAACCTGGTGTTGAGGCTAAGCAGGCGCCACAAGGGAAAAGAGGGATGCTGGGAAAGAGATCTCCTTCTACACAAGATACACTTTGATTTGGAATGTTCTGACTTTGAGATAAGGTGACTTAAAAAAACAATGTCAAAGGAGTAACATACTGACAGATGTAACTTATATTTGGGATCTACACTTTCCCTTGTTATGAAAGCGTTGAGAGCGTGGGTTAAGTAAATCTAAGTTATTTAAGTTATTATATCTCTTAAAACCCTTTAATGATTCTAGAATACGCTATGGGTTTCTTTCCTCTTTTATACAATAATCAAAGCAAAATGTGATACAGTTTGACTTAACTGGTCTTTGCATAAAACAGGCACACTCTAAGTCTATCTTATTATTATTATTATTATTATTATTGGTACTAGGAATTGAACCCAGGGGTATTCTACCTCTGAGTTATGCCCCTACTCACCCCCCTTTTTATTTTGATTTTGATATAGGGTCTCACTAAGTTGCTCATGCTGGCCTCGAAACTGTGATCCACCTGTCTCAGCCCCCCAAGTACTGGGATTACAGGCATGCACCACCATACCCGACAATCTTTTTTTTTTTTTTTTTGCGGTACGGGGGATTGAACGCAGGGGCGTTCTACCTCCATGCTACGCCCCCGGCCCTATTTTTTATACTTTATTTTGAAACCGGGTCTCACGAAGTTGCGGAGGGCCTCGCTAAGGAGAGAGAGAGAGAGAGAGAGACAGGGAGAGAGAGAGAGAGAGAGAAAGAGAGAGACAGGGAGAGAGAGAGAGAGAGAGCAAGCGAGCTGAGGCTGGCCGCGAACCCGGATCCTCCGGTCTCCGCCTCCCAAAGTACTGGGATTACAAGCGTGCGCCACCACACCCGGCTCCGACAATCTATCTTAATTAAGAGAGCATGGGGCCGGGTGTGGTGGTACAAAACTGTAATCCCAGTACTTGGGAGTCTGAGACAGGAGGATCACAGGTTTGAGACCAGCATCAGCACTTAGTGAGTCCTTCAGTAACATAGCAAGAGACCTTGTTTCAAAATAAAAAAATAAAATAGGGCTGGGGGTGTGACTCAGGTAGAATGTCCCTGGGTTCAATCCCCAGTACCAAAAAAAAAAAGAGCATGCGCGCACACATGGGCACATGGGTGACAGAGGTGAGGAGTGCCAGCTATGGGGCCCAACTCAGAAGCGACCAACTGTGGTCGCTTCTGGGCTCCACCGCTTCCTACTGTGTGACATGTGCAGCTTGCTGAATCACTCTGTGCCTCCAAGTCCTCGTGGAGCAGCTCTAAGTAAATTCACATCAGGCGCTTGGGACCAGGTTTGGCATATTGGAATCACCGAATAAATGTTAGTTGTTGCTATTATTCTTTAAACATTTTGGCAAGTCAATAGAGTGTATATTCCAGAATAAAATTGGAAGCTGCAACTCCATAATGACAAATTCCAAATTCTTAAAATGAATTAACTTCATATAGTTATAACTGATTTAATTTAGTAACAGCCAGTCAATATTGCAGCAGACATTCATACAGTCTAAAACAGCCTACAAATATTAAGTGATAAATTGGCAGTGGATACTTTTTGACTTAACTGTAAGAATACGTGGAGCTCTTATTTTAGAAAATCCCGTCTAAAGCGACATGAACCTGTGTTTTCTTTAATCTAGCTGCAGAGAAGCACTCAGATTCCCCCTGAGAACCTCACCATCTCTGTGGTCTCTGTCCCTGCCAGCTTCCTGCCTGGAATCCTGCCAGTCCATTCGGCCCACACACTGAGGCACCCTTGTAGGCCTACTTGAAATACCCCTTCCTTACCTAGCTTCAGCTGGTCCACCTCCACCCCAACTGGTAATACATCTCAAACAGTGCTCCGACTATGGTCCTCACACAGGCAAACAACTAGGGTACGGTGTCACGTGTATGGCCCGACTTGTGCCTCCTTGCTCTTTGTGTCCCCAAGGCCAAGAACAAACTGTCACTGAACCAGGCTACAAAAACTCTGCCTTTGGAAAAGGATTATTCACATGGTTACTTTGATCTCAATTTCAATTAAGGCCCTTGAAACAGGGTCAATAATACAAATGCAATTTCTATAAAGTGCATCTACCTTTAAAATTCCACTCTGAGATAAAACGATCTGCACATTAAATTCAACTTTTCCAATACAGTAGGAAGAGACTCAAGATTGCAACATCAAGTCTTGCAATATCTCCATGCTTCCAGCTTGCCCTATGGATTATGTATCTTGACAGTTCCTATAATAACATGAACCAGTTCCTTAAAATAAATCTTTCCAGGCCAGGTGTGGTGGTGAACGCTTGTAATCCCAGTACTTGGGAGGCTGAGACAGGAGGATTGCAGGTTCATGGCCAGCCTCAGCTATTTAGTGAGGCCCTCCGCAACTTAGTGAGACCTTGTTTCAAAATAAAGAATAAAAAATAGGGCTGGGGGGTGTAGCTCAGAGGTAGAATGCCCTTGGGTTCCATTCCCAGTTCCGCAAAAAAAAAAAATCTTTCCAATAGGCTGTGTGTGTGTGTGTGTGTGTGTGTATGTGTGTGCGCACACACATGTGCACATATCTATTTCTCTGGAGAATCCTGAATAATACAGAAGTGTTAACAGGAATCATTCCTACTTTATCCGGACCCAACCTTTCCAATCTCATCTAACAACCAGCCTTTCCAAACAGCCTCTCTGCTTTGTCTTTGGGACCCTAGCACTAGGATTTTAATCTCTAGCAAACTTCAGAGACCAACAGTGAGAATTTTTACAGAGAAAACTTAGATATCCATTTACATTTTGGAGAAAATGTTTTACCAATAAAAAAAAAAGAAAAAAGAGAGAAAGGAAATCACTTCCAGACTTCCAGTCACTTGTTATGTTTAGATAAAACCCGAGCTTTATAGTCCTAGATGTTTAACCTCTCTGGGCTCCAGTGTTCCTGGCAGGAAAAAATTAGGATGCAGGACAAGATCACTTTTTATCAAATAACTGGTATTTCTCTATATTGCTCTTACCGCATTTTGAGAAAAATCAGATAACTAAGTTCATAGGTAAGAGGATTTTAACCTAAGTTGGTAGTATAGTCTTCAAATGAACTGAGCATGGTGGAGCACACCTGTAATCCAGTACTCAGGAGGCTGAGATGGGAGGATCACAGTCTGGTTTGAGGTTAGTCTCAGCAATTTAGTAAGACCCTGTTTCAAAATAAAATAGGGGCCGGGCGTGGTGGTGCACGCTTGTAATCCCAGTACTTTGGGAGGCGGAGACCGGAGGATCTGGGTTCGCGGCCAGCCTCAGCTCTCTCGCTCTCTCTCTCCCTGTCTCTCTCTCTCTTTCTCTCCTTAGTGAGGCCCTCCGCAACTTCGTGAGACCTGGTTTCAAAATAAAGTATAAAAAATAGGGCTGGGGGCGTAGCGCAGAGGTAGAAGGCCCCTGAGTTCAACCCCTGGTACTGCAAAAAAAAAAAAAAAAAAAGAAAATAGGGCTGGGGGTATAGCTCAGAGATAGAAAGCCCCTAGGTTCAATCCCCAGTACTACTATAAAAAAAAAAATCCAAGTGGCCTGATTTCAATAAGAGCCTTGATTAATATAAAAAAGTAATATAATGGGTTGGGTCCCATGATTTGAACTGCTAGAAAATTCTGTCACACCTTAAATGTCACATCATTTACGGTAGTCAGCACAAAACAACAACAGCTACTACTCAGAAAATGTTTCCAACCGTACCATTTTATCACTGGAAGAAAGCAGATTATTTCATCTAGTTCTATCAACTTACTATCAAAAGTATACAGTTAGTGAAGGTCATACACAGACCAGTAAGTATATGGCAGAACCAGTATTAATACCCAGGTTTTTTGTTTGTTTTGTTTTTTAACTTGCAACTTGGTTTAAAGGACAATTACTAAGCCGGGTGTGGTGGCGCACGCTTGTAATCCCAGTACTTTGGGAGGCTGAGACCGGAGGATCCGGGTTCGCGGCCAACCTCAGTGCGCATCTCTCTCTCTCTCTCTCTACCTAGCGAGGCCCTCCACAACTTCGTGAGACCCGGTTTCAAAAATAAAGCGTAAAAAAAAATAGGGCCGGAGGTGTAGCGCGGAGGTAGAACGCCCCTGCGTTCAACCCCCGGTACCGCCAAAAAAAAAAAAAAAAGACAATTACTGAACAAACAGGTGAGCTGACAATGGTCTCTTGAAACATCCAGGACCCTTATGGCTTTATTAGTTAACTTTGTAGAAGGCTGGGTAGCATTAAGACTTAATTTCTTGTCGCTTTAATTTAGGAGTATTTATAATAATTTGGCTTTATCAAGTTTTTTATTATTTAAAGTAAAATTTGATGGAGGGATTAATAACAACCTCACATTCTCCAACACAACTAGGGCTGGAGTTCCTTGTCCAAAGGGCAGCCACATGACTCTACGCCTTGGTCTCCTGGCACTTCCTACCTGTCTCGGGCGATGACTTCCCTCCCCAGGGAATCTACAGTCCAGGTCTTCCTATCCAGGAAACTTATCTCTTTGGAGCAATCATTTCTCTTTTTATAAAGATGCACAGCAAGGTGCTCTGAAGTTTGAACATACATAACCACAGCTGCCTCGTACCAAGGGCCTATTACACGCCAGGCATTGAGCGCTATCATCTCACTTAACGCTCACAATAACCCTGAAGGCAGCCATCACTTCTTCCTTTTTATGGACAGGAAACAGACTCAGGTTAAATAAATTCCCCAAGTTTACATAGCTACTAAATGACAGAATAGCATTTGGTGTGTGTGTATGGTGGGGCTACTGGGGATTGAACCCAGGGGCATTCTACCTCTGAGCCACACCCCCAGCCCTATTTTATCTTTTATTTGGAAACAGGGACTCACTAAGTTGTGGAGACCATGCTAAGTTGCTAAGGCTGACTGCAAACCTGCGCTCCTCCTGTCTCAGCCTCCCAAGTACTGGGATTACAAGTGTGCACCACCATGCCATGCTCAGAGTAGCATCTTGACTATTTATGCTTAGGACTCAAAAATATGTTTTCCCATTATGCTAAGATGACTCAAAAGCCTTTAGAAAGCCGGGCGTGGTGACATACGCTTGTAATCCCAGTACTTGGGAGGCTGAGACAGAAGGATTGCAGGTTCGAGGACAGCCTCAGCAAATAGTGAGACTCTCATCGACCTACTGAGACCCTGTTCCAAAATAAGAATAAAATAGGGCTGGGGGTGTAGCTTGGAGGTAGAGTGGCCCTGTTTTCAACCCCCAGTGCCACACACACACACACACACACACACACACACACACACACACTCACTCTCTCTCTCAAAAAAAAAAAAAGCCTTCAGGAAGACTTTCCTTGCATGGGCCTATATCAACCATTCTCTTTGGGACACTGTCCCTTCTCCTGAGCCAGGTGAAAAGGTTAGCCATCAACTTCCATGAACTAGGAACGTGACTTGGTTTTGTTTCTACGTGGCTCTTTTGTTTAAGTTTGTTCACGAGTGCCATTCCTTTCTTACAAAACTAATTCTACTGTGTGATACTTTAATTAGTTGCTATTGATATCAATTATGTTATTGAATCTTGAAAAGATGTCCAATGGTTGAGTTCAGCCTAGGAGTCAGGAACCAAAGTTCTAATCACAGCCATACTTTTTTAAAAGAGAAAACAAGTTATCTTCCTATAAAAATAGGAAAATGCCAGTGGGTAGGGGTTTCTTATATGAGTGATAAAATGTTCTAAAATTAGATTATGGTGATAGTTCTATATGGTGAATATACTAAACCATTCAATTGTAGACTTTTAAGTGGGTAAATTTATGGTATGTGAATTATATAATAGGGTATTTTTAAAAGGAAACATAAGAGATTTGGTTGCTTCAAGTTTTAATTACTTAAGGAGAAACTAATAAAAGAAAATCTTAATTTTAACATTTCATCTGTCTTCTGTATTTATCTTAAATGTCAATTTGCTTGATCCCTATTATGAAAGTATAAAATAACAGAAGTAAATGCAAAGTTTATGAAATTTCATAAACAGCTAGACTTACAAGAAAACTCAGGCAATGATCACTTATTCTACAAAGTCATTAATCATGAGCCGCCTTTAAATAAGGCTCCTATCACACAAACAGGCTGCGAATTAATGACAATCAATTCACAGATCAGTTTTTAGAAATCCATTCCATAGTCAGAGCAGGAGCTGCAAACACATCTTAAGAATTCCTCCCATGGAGACTATAAGGACTATTTACCTTGTGACAAGGAACCAGGCGAGTCTCCTGAAGTCTGGAGAGGGCCTCAGGTACGTCTTAATATGTGGCATGGCATTGCTGCGGCCCGATGTCTCAGCTGACCATTTGCTAGCAATGGGAGAGAAACAAATCGCTAGTTGGAAAGTAATACAAACTGGTCATAATCCTGAAACTAGGTGACTGCATGGAAAGTAAAATCCTATGATCTAAAAAACAGCAGGTACATGGTTCTGTGACCTGTGATAGTTTATTAACCTCTATTCAGATAACAGAATAATGCATGCTCACTTTAAAAAGCAGGTATGTAGAAAAAGGAAATGTGCCAATACCCACAAAAAGCACTAAATGCTTTGGGCATACAGTCTCCCACCTTTCTTGCCACGAACACACAGACATGTGCACGTCTCTCTTGTGCTTTGTATCTGCATGTGTGCACATGTCACCTGGCTGGGCTATGAGCTCCTAAAGGCAGGAATGACACAATGGCTCTGTAAAGCTTGTTGAATGAAACAAATTCAAAATGGGCAAAATACAATTGGTCTATCACAAATGAGTGTTGAAAAGCAGGTGGATAATCCAGCAGTGCTTTAGTTTTAGCTTTGAGCTTTGTTTCTAAGTTTCCAACACTGGACAACCAAGGTTCCATGGGGCTAAATGGCCTCTCTCCTGAGACAGCCATTATGCATGACGGTCCTTCAAGGTACCAAGTGGTCTGCAAGAACAGAATCAGAATTAGGTAGGTCCACCCTTTTCTTCATTCAGATAAACTTAGTAATCTGATACTGAAAGGGGTTCAATAGAAGGCAATGTCCTCTGTAAGGAACACTCTCCAGAAAGTACTAGAGAAAGGCTTAGGATTGACATGCTGAATTGCAGCTGAAGGCTGCTGAAATATAATCCTGCCTTCGTGTCCTGCTGCCTGGCACAATAACACCTGTTGAAGCAAACGTGAAACAAATCGGTCTAGAACACGCAGTACGCGCAAGTGTTGCAGCAACAGGACGGGCATCCCTTCCCCTTTCCAGTCATCAACTGCTGTGGAGCACAGCGCTGTGGGCTCTGGCCTCAGTAAGCTTGGGCCACGTATCATGATGAGATAGACAGCATGATTCTATTTTGTATTTTGGAAAAGTGAACTAAAATGCTGCTTATGTAAATTATAAACTACCCAACATGATCTTTTATTTATTTTTCATTGCATGCCAATATTTAAATAGAAACTTCACCGAGATCAATTTTACACTTTGGTATTAAAAATCTATTCCAAAAAAAAATAAAATTCAAGTCCTTGTTTTAAATTATTTCTATCACTAACATATGCAGATGAAAGAATATAGCTATATTATATAAGACTCTTTTTTAAAAAACAGACTGACATAAATAACATTCTTATTCCTAAAGAAGTAATAGCAGCATTCTGAACCAATTACTTACTGAAAGTAGGAATGTAGCCAATTCTGTTTTTCAGCTGTTTGGATGCTATAGGGAAGAGAACCTCCAGCTTTCAGAAGGAGAAAATAAAACAAGTAAAAATAATTAAATATAATTTGCAGCTTCCTTATTAAGAAGAAAATCTATAATAAATAGAAGGTAAATGAAAATCAGTTATTTCTGTTATTTCGCTTTATAGAATTGTTCTCTGAAAGCAAATGTCTAGACTCGCATTAGGTAACTCTCTTAATGGGGTTTCCTTTCTTAGGAAAAAGGAACACTTAAAGAGTACGTGTTTACTATCTGAAAAGAAAAAGGTATTGCTTAATCACTCAGTGGTAGTAATTTAACATCCTTAACAGCACAGATTTCAAATGTTAGAAAAGCCCTCAGAAAGAATCCTGGCCCACCCTCCTATCCTTGTGCAGCTAAGACATCAGTTTTGTTTCGTTTGTTTTGCCAAGACCAGGACACTTTGGGGAGACAGTCTCTGATGGAAACTCAATTCTCCTGTCTACTACACCTTTATGTGCTGCTATTTCCAAACAGGCTTTGAATTAGCTGAACAGATTCTTATAGGACTGGAAAACAGCGCATTCGGTAAATAGTTCAGGTTTAAAAAAGGAATCCTAAAAGCCTCACTTTTGCAAAGAGAATAAAGACATAGTTCCAAGTGGGAACATAATTAGAAGCCAATTTTTGTTCATCTTTGAAAGGAAGAAAGCCCCATTGTAGATTCATTAGTGACTTTCCAAACACATGCTGGAACTTCTCCACAGCAATCTATATCCAGAGAGGGCTTTAAACAACTTTGACATCCAGTAAGGCATGTCCTGTCTTCTACTGCAAATAACTAAAAACATTTTCTGTTTTAGAACCAGTTATAAAATAGCTGTATCGAAAATACCATGTTCTTCCCCATTAAAAGCACACTTTGAATAGATCTAGCTTATTAGAGGTACAGGAAAATGACAAAAGAGAAATCACCACCGTGTCCTAGAGTCGCAGTGAAATAATTTTAGTTTTGCTATTAAAAAGCAACAAATGGGCTAATACACTCTGAACTTTATTGAGATTTTCCTGGCAAGGTCATATCTGGTTTGATAAGCAATAAATGGACTAAATTAGCTTTAATTCAGTGCCTTCTGCTTTCAGCCATCAGTGAATGCCAGTCAGACTCTGCTTTCTCCAGAGGCGCACACTCTGGGCTTTTAGTTAATACCTCCTGATTATGCCATCTAGGGTGCTGTGAAATCCACATGAACGTTTAGTGCCCTGGACTAGGATAATGGAACAGAATTGATGGATGTTTACAGAATAATACTAGGAATTTTCAGAAGAAGCCCCTAAAAGAACAAACATATCGACCAAGTTCTACCAAAGGTAATACTAAACATAAATTCCAGACCTAAAATGTATCAGAATGTGGGATTCACGCTTGGAAGAACTGCACAGTAGGGCAGGGAGGATGTAGAGAGAAAGGACACAGAGGAATGTGAGATGTGGTCTGGAAAGGTACTGGATACTAGGGGAAGATGACGTTACTTGGACATCTTATCGGGACTATGAACCCACTGAACACCTTATGGTAAAAATGATTGAAGGGAGGGCTAAATGTGCAATGTGTGCATGTATGATGTTCATACCCTGACATATATCAAAATGTATAATTACAATGCACCAATAAATGAACAAAAAAAGTTAAAAAAAATGAGAACAACAACTGCACACAGGGTAACTATGTGGATTAAATAACATACCTCAGCAGCCCAATTGAGTGGGATCATCTTCAAACACAGCAGAGCTCAATATTACCTATTTTCACAATCTTTATCCAGTTAAGAGAAAACCATCTCCACATTTCTAACCAACAGTTTGTAGCAAATTTGTAACCAATACTGGTAATCCTACCAGGGCATTTATGGAATACACACAAAAACCACAACTAAGACACTCTCCCCAACAATTACCAGGGTATCCTTCTAAGCTGGTCCGTACATTTTCCACAGAAGGATAAATCTAAAAGTAAGAAAAGAAAGAGAAAAACAATAAAACATGGAATGTACCATGTTGAAAAAAAAAAAAGAATGATCAGCTTTTAAGAAAATGGAAATCTCAGTGAAAAATACTGTAAAATTTTAGAAACTATGCTTTAAACTTTAAAAAGGATCCACCTTACTGAAAAACAAATGAACATCTAATAAGTAAGCTACAGAAAGTGCGTGCGCGCATGCGCGCGCACACACACACACGATGAAAACTTATACTTTGATTTGAATATTCTTATTCCTCTGAAATGCCAAGTTAATATTGAACTGAATGTAAAATTAATCACTAATTCACAGGTCTCTAAATAATTAACAGAACTTATAATTCTGCTGGCAATATTACAGCAGATTTTTTTTCCTTGATTTGACAACTTAAAAAAAAATGGAAAAATTGCAGGCTAGCCTGTGGCTGACATGGGGCTCCTGAGGAAACTAGCCGACTCTCAGCACTGGAGACTATTAATGCCACTCAACTGCAAATGATAGTGCTAACGCACTGCTCCTTCTAACCCCGAATCACAGAATGAAGCGTCTCACTACTACAAGGAGGACTGAGGAAATATAACAAGGAAAAGAACTCACCAAATGAAGAGGGGCGGAGCTTCTTCCTGGGATTTTGCTGTCCTCCCCCGCTGTCAGCAAGCTCTCTTTAAACTCAGAACACAACCATTTTGATTCATCAGCTCCCAGTGAGCCAATGCTCGAAAACTGACCCAGGACAGGCCAGCACTCGGCCTTCGGTACAGCTGAGGCATGCTCCTTCAGAAGCTGTGGAAGAATTAAAATAAATGCTACAGTTGCTCAAATAATATGAACTAAAGTGCCCTACTACCTATGAACATGGATTTCTGCCCTTGGAATGCCTAATTACCATGGAAATGCAGTTTTCCTTTCCAAAATTCTTTGACTTATACTAAAACCAAAAACAGATTTTAAAAAATTCAAAGACCCATTTTAGTAAAAATGTCAAGATAAACTACCAACCTGGCATATGAAATTAGAATTTTGCCATGAAATCCTAGTTGTTTAATATATCTAAACAATACCCGCAGGGTCCAACTACTGCATATTTTAGCTTCTTTCACTGGAAAGGAGTTTAAGATTCCTACTTTACCACTCAGGTTCCAGGCAGCTGTGATGGTCTAAAACTAAAGGAGACTATATTTACATATAGAAACATTCCACCTAAAGCAATGAGAAGGTTGATCTGCCTTTCCTGCTTTGATCCTTATGCAAAGTTGCAGAAACAATTCGGAAAACATTTGGAAATTTTATCCATTTAAACATGTATCAAGTGTGGACCCAGAGGCTAAAGACAGCAAGAAAAATAAGCCACGGCGCTTGTTCCCATGGCGGTCATATTCTGGCTGATGTTTTGTTTAATTTAATATGCATTATTTTCCTTAACAGAGATTGTATACTTACCAAAAAGCCCACAGTTCTCAACCTCCACCTTGCTGCAACAGGGTGCAGGAAACAGAGTTGAACCAACAACTACCAATAGCCAGTTTCTGTCTGGGGCTCATCCGCCACTGGCTGCATGACCCTGGACAGGCCCTGCGCTGCCGTGTGTACTTCACCTGATCACCACCTGCTTTCCCTGGAAGGGGGCTGTGGTGCAACGTGAACTACTGAGTAGGAAAAGTGGCTTGGAAATTCTGCAGATGCTATTCAACTTCCCGTAAGATTGCGATCACGCACGATACATGCCATTACCAATAGTCCACAAACAACCCTGTTTTACATCCACTGTTTCACTTAATCCTTACATAATTCTGAGAGGGAAGAACCATTACTAGGTCTATTTTATAGATGACAAGTACAGATGTCAAGAAACAAGTCAAGGCCACATGGCTTGTACATAAGAGGTCAGGATTTGAACCCAGATACGGGTATCTACTCCACAGCTGAGCACAGCCAGTGGGCTCCACTCTCCTCTGAGATGAAGCCACGAAGATGCTGTCTTTGACATCTTGCTTGCTTTAAGCCATGGTATAATTTTAGAAAAAAGAAATTAAAATGAAAAAGTTCATTAACGGAGGGGGATTCCTATATAACACAAGACTGAACATCCCAAATCCTAAAACCTGACATAAAAATGCTCCAAAATCTGAAAATTTTTGAGTATGAACATGATGCCACAAGTGAAGAACTCCACCTGATCTCATGTGACAAGCGGGAGTCAAAACACAGCCACGCTGAAACTACTGCATATGCCGGGCGTGGTGGCGCATGCTGTAATCCTAGTACTCGGGAGGCT
This sequence comes from Glis glis, assembly GCA_004027185.1. Lineage (NCBI taxonomy): Eukaryota > Metazoa > Chordata > Mammalia > Rodentia > Gliridae > Glis > Glis glis. Next base: position 22,522 of record PVJS01007954.1, read on the forward strand.
GAGACAGAAGGATCCGAATTTGAGGCCCTCTGCAACTTAGTGAGACCCCGTTTCAAAATAAAGAATAGAGCTGGGCGTGGTGGTGCATGCTTGTAATCCCAGTACTTGGGAGGCAGAGACCGGGGAGGATCCGGGTTGGTGGCCAGCCTCAGCTACTTAGTGAGGCCCTCCGCAACTTCGTGAGACCCGGTTTCAAAATAAAGTATAAAAAATAGGGCCGGGGGTGTAGCGCGGAGGTAGAATGCCCCTGGGTTCAATCCCCGGTACTGCAAAAAAAAAAAAAAGAAAAGAAAGAATAAAAAATAGGGCTGGGGGTGGCGCTTGGAGGTAGAATGCCCCTGGGTTCAATCTCCAGTACCGAGAAAAACAAAACAAAACAAAATACTGTATAAAATTACCTTCAGGCTATGTGTATATGGTGAATATGCAGCGAATGAACTCTGTATTTAGACTCGGGTCCCATCCCAAAGATACCTCATTATATACATCTAAATATTCTAAAATTTAAAAATAATCTGAAAGCCAAAACAATTCTGTTGCCAAGTATTTGGATCATATTCAACCACTATATAAAAAGAGTGAAGGCTTTCAAAAAGCTAAGCCGGGTGTGGTGGCGCACGCTTGTAATCCCAGTACTTGGGAGGTGGAGACCGGAGGATCCGGGTTCTCGGCCAGCCTCAGCTACTTAGTGAGGCCCTCCGCAACTTCGTGAGACCCAGTTTCAATAAAGGATAAAAAATAGGGCCGGGGGTATAGCTCGGAGGTAGAATGCCCCTGGGTTCAATCTCCGGTACCGCAAAAAAAAAAAAAAAAGCTATGTTAGAGAACTTATTAAAATTATTTAAAAAGAGTTGAAGAAAACTTTAAAATTCCACTTGCTTGTTTTTTTTTTATCTTGTTAATGATAAAACATTTCTTTGTTCATATTCATACCAACAGTATATATCACTTTTGTGGTCACAGTTTCCTTAAGGGCACTAATTGGGAAAATAAAATACATTATAGCATGTTGCAGCCTCTACTCAACACTAATTTTTTTGTTAAACCTGAATGTTAAGAATCCTTGGTATGCTGAACAATAAAAGCTATAATACTTGCACGAATAGGAAGCATCTATTTTTATTACAAGACATGGAAAAACTAAGAAAAAGCCCATATACTTATACCATTTAGAATAGTCTACATCTATAAAAGAGGCAAAAATTAATTATTGAAAACAATAATTAGATAATTTATCAAGTGTCTACCATTCTCCCAGAATTATACTGGAAATATTGTGAAGCTGCCATCAAAACACACCATTTATAAATAAAAAAGGAGAAAGAATTTATATTAAAATTTTAAAAATTGTTAAAACAATAAAAGTTCTGTTACCTTCCTAAGCCTAAAATGTCCCCAATGGTCTTTTTGACTTCCTTGAAAGCGTCCTGGGGTAGAACCAATAAGGTAAACACTAAAAAGAAATAAAATGCAAGTTAAAAAGTTACAGAACACAGTAATGTGCTATGCTATCTAAAAATCACAAAATCCACACTGAAAGCAGATACGATATGCAATGTTCTAGGAGCCAACCCATTTTCTTGTGATGCCTCCTTTACAATAGCAACGATCCCTCTCAAGCTTATGGGATAAACCTATTACAAGCACCCCAAAGAGGAAAGATGACCCGTACTTGGTTTCAGAGAGGTCATGCTCACGGATGGTGTCTATCCACTCCTGGAGAGGAGGAGCATTATAAGCCATCAAGTAGTTGATGAGATCAGCTTTGAAATGTGTCGTTGATTCTCCAGATCTGTGGGTTCCACGGTCAATTCGTGGGTATAAGGGACTCAACCATATTCTGGAATGGAAAAGAAATCGGCCATAATAGTCAGGAGTACCACTGATCACACGGACACCTGTACCTTGACTATGCATCCGCTCAAAGGAAGAGGTGAATTTTCACTATTTATCTCCACATGGTAGTAGAGTGACTCTTAGGGATTATGAAACAAACCTGATCACACCACTCCAGCGGCTTGCCCTCATAGCCAGAATTATTTTTGAATGCCTTGTCATGAATTTGAGGCCCAGTGAGACCTGGCCTCTGTTCACCTCTCCCACCTACATCCCTCCATCTCCCTTTTATGTACTGACCACGCATCCTATTCCTCCTACCACTGTCTAACTCTCTCTGTTGCTTTCTAAGACTTGATGACAGTTCAGAGTTTTCCTCATGGTTATAGAAAATCACCACCCGTGGTAATCACAGCATGGGGTCTAGCTCAGGTCCTCCTCAGGTCTACAGCAATGTAGCCTTTTAGCCAAATGGGAATAGGAGTCCAAAGCTAGGTACACTCTGAAAAATGTATGCGCGAATCTGTTTTCAATAAACAAGCTCATTTTCATAATGTTATCTGCTAGAGCAGTTTGAGATATTTTCATATCCTATATCTCTGGTATCTGGAATGACTACATGCCACCTTTAATATTACATTAACCTCAAACTTTCAAACATTTAATTCAGTGATGAAACATTAAAGACATTTTTCATTTTAATAATTCTTTTTCCTAAAAAGGAAATGATGCACTTGCCAAAACTTTTACATCATGCCCACAAATGGAAACCAGCCGTATCTAAACCCAATCCTTCTATCAACTGCTCCACGGTAGATTACAAAAGAGTATGGCTCCAGACCTCTTGTGCTTGAGTCTCTTCAATGGCAAACTGAATTAACAGTGCTTGGTTCACAAGGCTGTTGCAAAGACGCACACGAAGCGATGAACACACAGTGTCTGACTTCGGAGGCACTGCGCAAGTGCTGGCGGTCACTGCCTTTCCCTTCTGTGGCTACCTCCCCTGCAGTTCTACTCACTAAGCCCAAACAAAAACTGCCCAATTCCTCTTCCACCTGACTGCCCTCAGAGGAGACTGGTGAGCTGCAGGCCGTGGCTTTGTGTGTGTAAAGTGACTGTCTGGGCTAAAGAGGTATGCCAGGCCTCCTCACAAGACACCTGGGAGCCCACAGGTGACAGGTTCGCTCACAGGAGTGTCCTGGGTGAGGACCGTGGCAGGAAATGACTTTCTAAACTAGAATGCTGAGATGTGCGGCCTTTTTAACACTTTATAAGACAAGTTGAGATTATAGCGGGACAGATAAATTTTTTTGTGCGTGGTACTGGGGATTGAACCCAGGGGCATTCTACTTCTGAGGTACACCTCCAGCCCTATTTTTTATTCTTTATTTTGAAACAGGGTCTCACTAAGTTGTGGAGGGCCTCACTAAGCAGCTGAGGCTGTCCTGGAACCTGTGATCCTCCTGTCTCAGCCTCCCAAGTACAGGGATTACAAGCCTGTGCCACCACGTCCAGAGGGGCAAATAATTTTTTAAGAGTGAGGAATTAACAGGTGGATAAGCTGCAGCTGAGAAGGCTAGCCGGAACACCTGCACAGCAGATAAGGACCAGCAGGGCCACGGCAGGCTAATTATGAAAGAAGATGACATGCAAAAAACTGTCTTTATGAATTTGAAAAAAAACCCACAACCCACAACATGAAACCGCAAGGTATTAGAGAGCGTAGAACACAGGCCAGGCGCCAAGTGCCAGGTACAAGGAGGCTGGCAGAGGCAAGCTGAGGGATACTTCATATTCTCGGGACTTTGATTCTTGAGCCATATGAAGCTACTACACAATCCACACATTTTTATAAATTTTAATGGAGAAAAATTTTTAATAAAGGTAAAAAAGTTTCACCCAAGTCCTTATCCTTCATCTCTTCATAGCAACTGACGGAGAAGCCTAAGGAAGCACTGTCGCCCGGAAGCTCATGTCTCCAGAATGAGCAAGAGGCCCTGGTGGGACTCTTAGAGCCACCTAAGACTAGAGGCCAACTCGAAAAATCCCTTTATTTACATTACTGTTTCCCTAAGAATAAGTCATATTAAATCTCACTTCCTTTTTAAGCTTTTTATATTTTATATCCTTATTACATTATATGTGCAAAAATTATTTAGTTTACCTTAGTAAGTTTTTTTTATACCTTTATTGGTACATTGTAATTATACATTTTAGTGAGGTTCAAGTCATATGAACAAACATGCACGCAGCTCTTGGTGTGACTCCTTCCAGGTCCCACGACTTTCTTTACTGATGGGGCTTAATATGAGTCCCCAAACCCAATGGCAGCTCGAGACCCGGCTTCGCAGCTCGCAGGGCAGCGAAGGCATAGTTGACTGGACACTCTGAATCAAGACAGTCCTGTCTCTGAGGCCTTTGAAGACAGGGTGCAGGTAGATCCCTTTGACTTTGTATCAGTGAGAATTGTGCTGTACTTTGAGAAGCATATTTTAAGGGGGACACTGGAAAACTAGAATACGTTTAGCCTGCACGACATACTCAGGCTGAGGCAGGCCCAGTGGGTGGAACCTGGAAGGCTCTCTGTTTCAGCTCAGCCCAAGGAGTCACCTGCGCTCTCAGGAGAGCTCAGCCAGAGGTAGGATGCTCTGACCCAGGAGTTCCAGCTGAGACTAGGACAGGGGAAGGCAGGGGAGGATGAGAGGAGAGAATACTCAAACCTGAAAGGGTGCTAGACAAATTTCTCCCGACAGAGCAGGCTGTTAACGAGCTCTTAGAAAGGGGAATTAAAGTTATTCACAATAAAGAGCTTACCTGGGCAGAGAGAAAGAACTAAATTTGACTCATGCAAATCCCTAAAATCCCCCTTAAAAAGCAAATCCCTTTTATTAAAATGGGTTCAAAAACTAGACCTAGCATATGCGCGCCAGGAACAAAGGGTAAGTACTAAACAAAAAGCTCAGAAAAACTTTCATACTCGGTACTTCAGAGAAGAACTGAACATTAAAGGCTCTAAAAAGATACCAGTTTCAGTTTGTTTCATGAGAAAATAAAGTGATTGGGGGTGGGAGGAAATTTTAGCATACTATTAACATAATCCTGCCCCATCTCAAGTTTTCCTTTGAGACCTGTTTAGGAAGTGATGAGCAAGAGTCCAGATGGGGACAGGGTGAGCAGAAACCAAGAGAGCTACCTGGTAAGTCAAACTGGGAAAATAATGGGTTGAAGCCTTTGGTTCTGCAGCCTCTTTGCTGCCTCAGACCCTTTGCACATGCTGCTCCTTCTACTTGGTTGTACAGTGTGTGTGCATGCTCTAAGTTCAATAAAAACTGGAGAAAAACTACTGTGAGTAAATAGAGTAAATATTTACGTACATTTTCATGTACAGCAGATATAGCTGTGGCTGATTATTCCCAGACAGTGGAATGGCAGGGGGGGAGGGTAATGAAGAATATAGTAGGGGCTGGGGATATACTCAGAGTAGAGTGTTTGCCTAGCACTCATAAGTCCCTGGGTTCCATCCCCAATACTGCAAAACGAAAACAAAAAATAAAAAGAAAATAATGGTAACCTTTTCCCATATGTCTATTTTCTATGCCATATGTGTATTGTTTGGACAATTAAAAGAACAGGAAATAAAAAAGAATGAAATGAACAAGTTACTACGAACCCTTGGGTTTTCTGGTGCCAGTCTTCGTGAATGAGGTTGGAGGTGTGTATCACAACCCGAAGGCCTTCTTCGTAGAGCAGTAGCATCATCTTCCTTCAAAAACAGAAAAGGGATTAAAAAACATTGAACAGGGCTTTCAAAATATGCAATACCCAGTGTAACAAATAGCTAGAGGAATTCTTACACTCATATTACCTAAACTTTTAACATTCATAATCTTTCCTTGTACACATTACCGTTATAAAAGTCTGCTTGAGTGACAGGGAGAAAATTGTCTTCCAAACATACTCCGAGTTTGGTGGCAAGTGAACTTTCAGCCCCTTCTGCCTACGTGGCCCATTCTGGTGCTTCAAGCCCCTCCTGTCTAGTCCCTTGTTATCTGTTCAGTATTGCATTATTATTATAGACCACGGGAACCTTCTTCCACAGTGTTTTTCAAAGAATGTGCACAACCTCTTGCTGTGGCATGACTAGCATGTTTTAAGCAACTGAAGTAGAATAAATTTGAAGATATTGCTGAATAAATCTTAATATATATATGTGTGTGTATATAATATAAATAGTCTGAATAAATCTAAATAATCTGAATAAAGTATTAGTTCAGGAAACTTTCATTTAGCACAAGGTTATGTTTGTGTGCAGCATACTGAAATGTAAAACATACATCTTATTGTGAGTCGCAATTTTAAAAAAATTTAGAAGCTGCTTCATCCCCATTAAAACTGATCTTTGTGTATCCAAAAAAAAAAAAAAAAAGCCACACCTGTTACCAGTAGGCATCTGGGCTTGAGGTAAGTCTTCCCTTTTCTTCTTCATTAACTCATATCAGACCTTGTTCTGGGGGGCTTCCCCAGGCCTCTTGTCATCAAACCTATTTCTCTTGTGTATTTTCAGTGAGAATCAGAAAAGAGAATATAAATAGGAACTTTCCATTTGAAGTCTGCAGACCTAAGCTCCAGCCCTTGTCATTTAGGAGCCCTATGACTCCAGGCAGGCCAGTGTCCCTGACCCTCTCATTTTCACCTGTAACTTGAAGGGTCAACCCTACCTTGGGACCCTTGTAAATGAAATCAAATCACATTTTGTTTGTGTTAAACACTAGTGCATAGGTTCCCATGATGCTTCAGTGCCTTGATTTCTTAATCTAGTGTTAGATGATGTTTATCTCCCAACTGTTTTCCAATTACTTCAGGAATTTAAGTTTTTTCTCCTCAATTAGTATCACTTCAGTCTGTAACTCTGTCTTGACTTACTTTATCATGTCTACTGAGGTCCAAATGCTACTTAATACTTACTAATGTCACTCAGTTCACATATAGAAGAAAAAAAAAAAGAACCACCAGTTCTCTCCAAATAAACCATTACATGAATACAATTGGGCAGGATGAGGTTAGCATAAAAAGATAAGGAAGAGGATACAAGAACAGAAAAGAGAATGAGATCTTTAGCTTTTGTCAAAATGAGAAATTAACCCGAGCTGGCAAACAGTAAATGAGTGCAAAGCTGGAGGAATGACAGCTGCCAAGCCATCTTCCTTCCAGTTACGAACCCGCTCCCTGAGACCTGGGCACATTTACATACACAGTTGCCGTGTTAGCAGCTGGTTATAATTAAGGATAAGCCAGCTATGGATTTATGATGCAAGTTTTACAAATATTTCCATTAATCAAGGCATCAATTATAAGGAAAATTGTGCACTGATGTCAGTGAATCCTATCAAAATAGAATTATGAAGTAACTTAAGGGGAGCTATATTAATCTTCTCATAGATAAAAGGGTGTGTGTCAAAAAGGTTCCAGTTAAAAATAAGTAGAAAAGGGCAAGGAACAGGGGTCTCCATTGAAGGCAGTGGATCTGCGGTACTGACAGTAGTGGGGGTGGCCAAGGTGACACTTCCCAAATGTGAAGCTAGGCCGTTGGAAGGGAAGGAAATGAACGTCCATCAGGCTCCTATGTGCAGGCTAAACCCTCACAGCAACTCAAAGAAAGAGCTAGTCTCACTTTTCAGCCGCAGCACCTGTGGCTGGGTGAATTACCAGGGATTATCCAGTCACAAGATGAGCCAGTGGGACAGCTTGCTGGGATCGCACCTGCCAGATACCAGATGCTCCCTTTACCAGGCCCGGCTTTCACAGGGCTGGTGGTGATGACCAAGCACACATCACGATACTGAGAAAGGGGTGGGGCAAGCGGGAGGCGACTTGGTCTTGGTAGGAAGAGGACTAAATGGTGGGTGGGAAGAGGCATGCTCCACCCACCCGGCGGTTTGTGACCAGCTCCTGTTGGATCATGCCATCTGCCACTCAGCCTCTTTGGCTTTCTCTCTTTTCCCCCCTTATCAATTGTCAGGGTCAAGGGTAACTGTGGTCCTAGCTAGGGGAAACCAAGGAGCTTTACCATCCTAAAACACCACTGAGACAGACCATGGGATGGCATGGCACCCTACAGCAACTGGACAGGGCAGGGTGAGTGCCTCACAAGACTGAACCTTGGGAGGACGCAGCTGCACCCTGGTTATTCCATGTGCTTTGGACACAGTACCTGGGCAATACCTGCCTGCCCAGGTGTATGCCGCCACAAAGAAAGCCTCGTATTCACTGCTGCCAGCTCCACCTGTCAGGTCGGAGCTCGTCACCATGAGCTGAAGGATTTTCTCCTTTTCTAACTCACCAAAAAATGAAAAGTTATGAGGATAAAAGCTATATCCTCCAGAGCTGTGACTCAAGAACATAACAGGTACGCAATGAATAATTCTTCAAACAATAAGCAACCAAAAGTAATGTCAAGACATGAGCTCTATCTTCTACAAGGTACCGGCATTTCAACAAAATGCAAACTATGGATACTATCTAGTTGGGAAAGTTCTATTTTAATTACTTTAATAAACATTTTAAACTCTGCATTAAGAACTCTGTTAGGGTCTGAGGGTGCAGCTCAGTGGTAGAGTGCTTGCCTAGCAGGCCCAAAGTCCTGGGTTTAATCCCCGGCACTGAGGGAGGGAGGGAGGGAGGGGGAGGAAGGAAGGAAGGAAGGAAGGAAGGAAGGAAGGTCTATTAGGTTTAACCTGCAAAGTGTGTGTGGGGGAGTACATGTGTGGGGTGAATGGACCAAAGAAAATCATGAGGTCAATTGTAGCCATGAGCAAACAAGAACAAATTAAAAAACTAAAGTTAAAATAATTCCTTCATTGATCCTCTGTACATATGTGAGAATACCAATGTCAACCTCAGTACCCTGTATGGAGGAAGGGGGAAGGGGAGGGAGCTGGGGAAAGCCCACCAAGTGCTGTGTGCATGAATGTCACTATCAACATGACTTACATTATGATGTGAGACTATAATGCACCAATAAAAGTATATTAAAAATTAATTAATTTAAAAAGTTAAAATAAGTGGCTTCTCTTCCTGTCTCCATCACTGGCCCAAGGAAACTTACCTTACCCACTCTGGGCTTAAGTTTCCTGCTCCATAAAATTAAAAGGACCGAATATTCTTTGAAGAGCATTACACAAAGATCCTGGGCAGGCTACCACGCTCAGTTCCTCCCCGGAGCCACAGACAACACGATGAGTGGCAGGGCAGGCTCTCCCACTGCCTGTGGGCACTCAAGTGCAGTGTGACAATTCACTCGCCATACTCATTACACAGCACAGATCCTGTGGCCAGCACCGAAACCAGGCACCGGTGGTCTAACAAATCAGGGCCAAGTCTAAATGGGTGACAGGGCTTGATAAATGTACTCCAGAATCATAAAGCATTTATCCTGGGGTTTCAGCTAAGGGTGGGGGACAGACTTCCCAATTGGTGCTAACCACTACTGCCAAGAGCCTCTATTTGATAGCATTTGTATCCTCTGCTGAAATTAGCTTCTTGTAATCTCAGTGATATAAAAAGGATACTTTATATATGAGTTAGGTGCTTAAATTCACTCTCAATGCTCAAACCCTGTGTTCTTCTGGATGAAAGCTACCAATTAGGGATGGTCCGTGGACGCTGCAACGTCTGTTCAGAGGACTTAAAGTCAGACCATGCGCAGTGGACATCTATGCTTTCAGGAAAGGGCTCAACAGCGTCTACCGGTTCCTTTTCAGAACAGATTGGCAGAAGCCGGGCGTGGTGGCGCACACTTGTAATCCCAGTACTTGGGAAGCTGAGACTGGAGGATCTGGGTTCGCAGCCAGCCTCAGCTACTTAGTGAGGCCCTCTACAACTTGGTGAAACCAGGTTTCAAAATAAAGGATAAAAAATAGTACCGCAAAAAAAAAAAAAAGAACAGATTGGCAGAAACATAGCTTTAAGCACACAAAGAGAAAGGTGACCATAGTGCCATCATCACAGCAAGAAAACAGCAGCCACAGGCAGACTGAGGACAAACACTCCCTCCTAGGAAACTCCGTTCTACCCTGCAGGAACAGGCATGAAGCATTTCCACTCTGAGCCTAGAAGAGGGATGACGCTTCGTCACATTCTTCTACCAAATCCTCTCCAGAGAAATGTGATTTATAAAAATATTAAGATAGGGACACCCATGTCTTAGTCTTTTCTCATTTGTAGGAGGATCCAGTGCAATAGTCATAAAACTAGCTTAAGTAGAATGGAGTCGAGTTAAGAATCAGATGCAAGTGTCAAGTAGGAAGCAAGAGAAAAGTTGTTCTGGTCTGTATTTTTTATATCTCAGAAAATTATTTATTTATTTATTTATTTATTTATTTATTGGTGGTACTGGGGATTGAGCCCAGGGGCATTCTACCTCTGATCTACACCCCAAGCCCTATTTTATTTTTTAAATTTTGAAACAGGGTCTTGCTAGGTTGTTGAGAGTCTCACTACTTGCTGAGGCTGTCCTCAAATTTGCGCTCCTCCTGTCTCAGTCTCCCAAGTACTGGGATTATAAGCATGTACCACTATGCCCGGCTCAGAAAATTATTATAAAAGAGCTGCCTTGCACTGGGACAGGCCCCTCAAGTTGACAACTTTTGATAAAATAGTTTCTCTTTCAATGGTAGAATGGAACTAACAATATGCTACTCAATACAATTCATTCTTACAAGGAATGAGTAAGAATCATGTAACTTTTTAAAAGTAGGGGAATCTACAGGCAGGAGACTTGCACACATACAATTATCTATAACCACAGGACCACACAACATACTCATGCCTTCCAAGCCAGGTATACCAGAAGTCCTGAACAGAAGATGGAAATCCCAGTCAGATTTATACTTTCATGCTGACTGTCAGAATCTCAGCATTATGTCTTAAAGTTATTAGAAAACAACTTCACTTAATCCACTATTGACAGATTTATTTTTTCTCTCCCAGCAAAACGATCACACACTAGTCCTCCTAAGGACACTTTTTGTAACAGTATCCTTTGATCTATTAAAATCATATCCTCCCCAAATTCATAAAAGTTGCTTACGTGTGATGTGTTCCAAATGCTATATCCAATTTTGCCTAGGATGAAAAAGAAGGAAGCCAGTTACTAAAAAAATCTCAATTAATAATATCCCTATTAGAAATTAAATTAGAAGATGATCAAGACAACTTTTTAAAAAAACTGTTCTTACTGCCTTCTATTGCACAAGAACTTAGACAACAAAACAGCTTTTATTATATCATCCGGTGAGGCTAATTTAAAAAAGAAAAAACAAAATTTTTTATTACACAGAATGACTCAGTATATACTGTATTTTTAATTACAGTAATTAGGAATGAGAAGTCTAATTTCTTTAGTTGTCAAAAACTCAATAAAAACAAATGTGATTCAAAGAAAAGTTTAAAATTAAACATGTGGTTTGTTACAGAAGAAACTAATAAGCACAAAGTTTTCAGAGCCTATTTAAAAGAAACACTGAGTGTGGTGGCAACATAAAAACATATTATGATGTTAAATTAAAATAGAAATTTTCTTATACTGAATGCACAGCAAGTGCTGAAAATAAAAAGATATTAAATCCATTTTGGTTACAAAATGACATTTTTACAAACAAATGGAGCCTATGTGGAGAAGTAAAACATTTTATCTAATATACGGTACAGCAAGACCTTGGCTAAGCAGAATATGCCGGAAGGTGTAGGTTACAAAAAAGTCAAAATAGACCACCATCTAAATGGCTTAGTGAGCTGGGCGTGGTGGCGCATGCTTGTAATTCCAGTACTTGGGAGGCTGAGACAGGAGGATCTGGGTTCGCGGCCAGCCTCAGCTACTTAGTGAGGCCCTCTGCAACTTAGTGAGACCCTGTTTCAAAATAAAGAATAAAAAATAGGGCTGGGGGTGTAGCTCGGAGGTAGAATGCCCCTGGGTTCAATTCCCAGTAAACTCCCCCACCCCCCAAAAAGAAATGGCCTAGTGATTCAGAATGCAGTACAAGTACCTGGGCTCAATTCCTGTCTTCATAGTTTTGCATGACCTAAAGACTTGTTTCTGGGCCTAAACTCTCTCCTCTTTAGAATGGTACTGTTATGCAATTTAGAGAGCTGTTAGGAATAAACAAGCAAATGTATATAAAATGGGTAGGAAAGGGGGTCTGCCTGCAGTAAATGCTGTATAAATGGAAACCATCATTACTACAGCCCTTTCCCCACCCACCTCCCTACACATGACCGAAGGGTGGAGCTGCTTGCTGGGGTGGTGATGGGCAACTAGAACACACAGGTGGGTACGACACAGTTCCCATTTTGGAGACACCTGCCAATGGGCAGTCCAGTACATGCAGTGCTGGGGGATGCTCACAGACCAGCATGCATCTGTACATTCTGGCCTTGGAAAAGAGAGCTGGGAACTGTACTGCGTGTCTTTAAAATTACAAAGTTAGAAGCAAGACTATCACTTTGTAAATTGGCACTTAGCTGAGAAAGAGCAGTGGTCGAGAGAGCTGGCTTCTGAGTTTAATTTTGCTATAAGTTATATGCTTTTGGACAAGTCTAAGCACAAGAAACAAGAATGATAATAATTTCAACAGATAATATTTAATGGGTGCTTTTTTGGGCTAATGCATCAAATCCTTTAAACTCTATAATGAATGGCATTAGCAACCCATTTTAACCATGACGAAATTAGGTTTAAACAATCAGGCTTAAATGACAAGACCAAAACGACGCAGTGTTATAGACTAAATGTTTGTGTTCTCCCCACTTCCACAATTAACCCCCAGTGTGACTATATTTGGAGAGAGGGACTTTAAGGCTAAATGAAGTCATAAGGGGAGCTCATCCAGTATGACTAGTGTCATTAGAAGAGACACCAGAGCGCCTGTGTAGACTCCCATCTCCCTCTGCCATGTGAGGACACCATGCAAAGGGGATCTACAAGCCAGGAATAGGGCCCTCACCAGGCCCTGGACTGACCCGCACTTAGATCATAAGATTTTCCAGCTTCCAGAATGGGAAGAAAAGATCCATTGTTTACACTGCCCAGTCCAAAAATATCCATTCAGGTATTTTGTTGAGGCAGCCTGACCACATTATTACACACAGGTAGAGAGCTAGTCCAGGGCCCAGGCAGTCTGGCCCTTGAGCACCACAGGCCTCACTCTCAGGCCTAGGCTGCTATTTACAAAATGGGAGAGGTGTCAGCACCCAGACTCCTTGCCTAATGCGCCTCGGCTTCCATGACAGCATTGCTAGAGAAATTCAAGAACTCATCTTACAAACAAGGAATAAAGGCATTTCAAAAGGTCAGAACCGGGCCTATCTCTGACCAGAGCTGGGAACTTCTGCACAGCTCTTTGCATGGTTTGGAAGAAGCGGCTCATTGTGCCCTCTAGTGGCCGGTCAGGAGCGAGTCATCAGACACCGGATCATCTCCTAAAACCTTCCAGTATGGGAGTTTGTGTTTGAAAAAATACTTTCTATTTCCATTTATTTAATAACGGTTATTCCTGTGTCAGTTATTTCTGCCTACATTTAGTCTGATGAGAGCTGTCCTACTGTACTTTAACCCCTTTGTTTCTTAAAACAGAAGCAAAACAATGGAATTTTAGGTAACAGCTAAGCAAAGGCTTATCTATGTGCATAAGATGAGCCACTGACATGTCCGTGGAAGAAGGCCCGTTTTGAAACCACAACTAGATAAAGCGCAGTGAGTTAAATCAGGGGAAGCGCTGGGACGTGTGTTTAAAACTGATTAGACTGACCTCTCATGCTGTTTTAATCTTTAAAAACACGCAGATATCATTTATAGTTGGAAGAAGAGTGATAAAATGTGAGTTGAAATTCTTGTATCTTGTGAGTGGGGAAAAATGACAGTGTTATGGACTGAACATCTGTGTCCCCCCTCCAAATTCAACCCCTGGTGTGACTATATTTGGAGAGAAGGACTTTATGGAGGTAATTAAGGCTAAATGAAGTCATAAGGGGAGCTTATCCGGTATGATTAGTGTCATTAGAAGAGACACCAGAGCGCCTGTGTAGACTTGCACCTCTGCCACGGTGGCCACACCATGCGAAGGTGGCCACCTACAAGCCAGGAAGAGGGTCCTCACCAGGCCCTGGACTGACCCGCACCTGAAACTAGAAGGAAAAATGGCAAAGAAAAGGGATCCAGGTACCACAGCTCTGGACTCCCAAGAAGAAACCTCGACAAGCCGATGACAAAGAGAGCAAAGAGCTATGAAAGCATCTTTCGCCATCTTTTCTCACAAATGGACTGATAATCCTTTCAAGACTGGAAAAGTTTTCACCAGCTCCTTGATAATCATTTCCACAGGAAGGAAATCATAAATGTACAAAATTTTTCTGGATTTCTTTTTTTCCTACTTTGCCTGATTCTTGTTTAAAATGACACATGAAATAAGAGATCCTTCTGGATATGGAGTATAATGCAACAAAAGTCTAACATTCACTGGTCATGCTGCAGGTTGACTACAAAGTACTAGGACAAAATTATGGGAACCTATAGAGAAACTGGACAATAGTTTTTTTGCCCTCTTTCCTACTTTGCTTTGTTTCCAGCAAAGCAAGTGGATATACCTACTATGAGACCATTCAATTCTCCCTCATTGGGCTTGGACAAGATATAGCACATGGCTCACTTAAGTTTCAACTTGAATCGATGGGTCTCTCCAGTACAGACCTTAGATGCAGTTGACCTGAAGACAATGGTTAAAGTGTTAATGGCAGCTAAGAAAAGTTAGATAAGGTGCTGCAGAAACAGCTGCATTCACAGAAAGAGACCCACAGCCACTAAACTGCATCTGGAGCACCTGGTCAGATGCAACCAGGAATACTAGGAGGTTGGGGAAAGATATGGATCAATGCTGAGCTGAGCACAACCAAAGAAACAGAATCCTTAAACCTGAACAACATAGATTACTTCTAATGTATGAATCATTGACATGTGCAAGGAGATTTACTCTGTGTGGTTCCAGAGGGGGAGAATTAGGACCAATGTGTGGAAGTCTCAAGGAGGGAGACTTCAGGTCAAGATAAAGACTTTCCAACCACAGGGGTTCCCATGAATGGACCGGGCTATCTCAGGAAGTGTATACGCTGAGGCTAGACAAGTGTCTGCTGGTGACACTGGTGGGAGTATGTCTGCACTAGGTGGGAGGATGAACTAAAGGTCTAAAATTCCTTCCGACTCTTGGACTAAGCATGACGTCAAGTGGCAATGGGCAGCTTACCTGGCAGAGGGAAATGTTTTCATAAGGCTTGGCCTGGGCATGCAGGTGAGCCTTGGCTTCTCGTTTATCGCCATGCACGAGCAGGATCGGCTTCTTCCTGAAAGGAGATGGGAGTGTTTAAAACGCATCATGGGTGAAGCTGGACCCTTGCCTCGTGCGCAAATGCCAGCTTCCTCCCTACCACATGTGCTTCGGGCCTCTGTGGCGACTGAGGACTGAGGCTAACACAGAGCGACGATCACTCAATGATGGCTCTCCAATTAGAGGCGGAGACCGGAGGATCCGGGTTCGCAGCCAACCTCAGCTCTCTCCCTGTCTCTCTCTCTCTCTCTCTCTCTCTCTTTAGTGAGGCCCTCCGCAACTTCGTGAGACCCGGTTTCAAAATAAAAAGTATAAAAAAATAGGGCTGGGGGTGTAGCGCGGAGGTAGAACACCCCTGTGTTCAATCCCCGGAACTGCAAAAAAAAAAAAAAATCCAGTTACCTCTGTAACAGGCCACATGGCCTGATCCTGGGGCCTGACTGACACAGGGCTTGTGACTCAAAGCCCTGGAGTAATTATCTTCTTTGGTCCAAAAGAGAGAATGAGTGTTAATATATTTAAGATAAAATAGATTAAAGATAGACAACTGTTGTGTAATATAATACTTCTTTTCCCCCTTTCCTTTGGATCAAACAATGCAATCATTTCACTGGGTACCTATACTTAACAAACACCTACTATGTGCTGTGTATACTGTGCAAGACCCAAGATACAACAGTGAACAGGCCCACGCCACAGCACAAGACAGATTTGCTAATAGTTATATTTCA
Organism: Glis glis; assembly: GCA_004027185.1. Classification (NCBI taxonomy): domain Eukaryota; kingdom Metazoa; phylum Chordata; class Mammalia; order Rodentia; family Gliridae; genus Glis; species Glis glis. The sequence continues at coordinate 38,462 of PVJS01007954.1, forward strand.
TTGAGATGGAGCCCAAAGTACATCACAAATTTTCAAGTTCCAAAGACTACATAAAAATGCTATCTAAGAATAGGCTAAAAATGCTTTTAAGGGATCCTTGATCTTCTCCAGTTAATGCAAAGCAAGATAATCCTTAGAAATCAATATATCTTTATGAGCTCTCCCAACACAACAAAAATTGGATTTTTCTCTAACAAGCAATCGAGCAAGATACACTGCAACCACTTCCACATTTATCAATTACACTGCAGAATGATTCTCAGCCATACACGAAGGGACAACACTTGACTAGAAAGAAATATCACAGGAAATGCACTTCCAGTACTGAGCCTAACCACCTCGTGCCCACGTTAACTTTATTCTAACAGGAGAAGTAAAACGAGGAAGCTTGCACTCCAAATAAGAAAAAACACAGGAAAACAGTACAACTAGAAACATGGTATACAGAATAATGTATAAAACACCTATCACTTAGAAACAAGTAATGTTATCAGATCATAAAGTCATGTTAAAAAATAAGGGATTAAATATTATTGATAGAAGTTGAAGTCCTCATTAATTCCTTGAAATGTTTTGGTTCTCTGAACTGTTACCAAAGGCAACATCTGAACAACATAGGTATAATCCTTCACAGCCTGACATTTCCCCTGTACAGATTCTAGATGCTACCGCAGTTAGGTCATTCCTCATTCTTGCAATGCTCTTGACAGCTTTCCTGAGACACACTTGGCAATGAGGTGGTGGAGGGAGAGGGAGGGCTCTGTGTCCCTTGACTTACTGGGAGTCCAGTGGACACTGCATTAGTTTGCTATAGTTGCCATAACAAAGCACCACAAACCGGGTGGCTTGAACAACAGAAATTTGTTGTCTCAGTTCTGGAAGCAAGAAGTCTGAGATCAGAGGGTTGGCAGGGTTGGTTCCTTCTGATGGCTGAGAGGAGTCTGTTCCGAGCCTCTTCTCTGGCTTCTGGTAGCCTCAGGCACTCTTATTGCATCTCTGTGTCTAAGTTTCCCTTTTATAAGGACACGAGTCATATTGGCTTCGTAGTCACACTAATGACCTTATTTTAACTTGATTATCTCTGAAAGACTCTAACTCCAATTCAGTCACCTCCTGAGGTACCAAAGCTTAGGACTCCAACAGATCTTTTGGGGAGACAATTCAACCCATAAGAGATAAAGGAATTAAAGTCTACACTTCACTGCTATTGTGAAAGGGTGACATCTGATTTCGGTCTTTGAGAAGCAAAGGGAGGAAGAACAGAAAGCACCAACAGCCAGGGACACGGGGCCAGGAAGTGCCTGTGACAGAGGCCATGCAGTGTCTCCAGATATTCATTCTCTCCTCCTTTCCAGCCACACCCTGATTTAATCAAGGCAAGCTGTGTTCAGGTAAAAGGCCACATTTCCAGCCTCCTTTCGAGCTGGTTATGGACATGTGGCTGAGCTCTGCTCAATGAAATCGAAGCAGGTGGTGTGGGACCATCCAGGATGGCTGCTCAGAGGGACACGGCTAGGACATGACCCCTGTCTTCTTTCTCCTCCTTCCTGCTACCTGGAGCACAGACAAGTGAGCTGGAGCTCTGGCTGTCATCTTAGACCACGAGGTGTCTCTGAAGACTGAAGTTACTGGAGAAAACCATAATGCCCCTGATCAGACCACAAATGTCTACCATCTGAACTTCTTAGGTTGGAAAGATTAATTTCTGTTTTGAGTCACTGATATTTTGGGCATTACCAAAATATAGTTAAAACGAATCACATTACACATATTACATACTATACATATTATAGCTCAAACACAAGCCCTTGAATGCCAACGCTGCTTGTGAAATTTCAACATTTTACCCTTAATAACTACAAAGGTTTCCACAGTCTGATGCTTTACACACACCGATGAGTCTGAGGACCTGGTCATCGTTTTTTCTCATGTGTATATTCCTCTACACACTTGCTGTTGTGGGATCCTGCCACACAAATGTGGGAGAAGCAGGGACGGATGGCTTGTCACTGTGCTAAAGCTGTGTGTACTTGGTCTGCGTTGCCCAACATAAGACCGACAAACTGCTGATGGCAGAACTGGAAATCCATCATCTCCACAGGCTGGATAAGGAAAAGTCCACGACCCCTCTTAACTCCAGAACTACAGGAAGAACCATTTGAGAAGCAAAAAGAGATCCTGGGAAAAGAAGAGCACTGATGTGCTCAGCGAAGCCCGGCGTGCGGGCCACACGTTGGCGTGCGTACGGTCTACACACCACTGGAGCTGATCGTTTTCTTTATGTGAACACTGGACCTGAGGCCCTGTTATTTGAGTTAGAATGTGTCCATATCTACTTCTGAACAGAGCACAGAAGAAAATGCTAGAAACTATAAAAAGAATGTGAGTGCACAAACCAGTGGAATATAATAGAAGATAGAGAGGCAAATCCTCACACAGCCAGTTGATTTTTGACAAAAATGCCAAAAACATACACTGGAGAAAAGACTGTTGGGGAAGAAGAATGAAAATAGACCTTTATCTCTCACCTTGTACAAAAGGCAACTCAAGATGGATCGAAGATCTAGAAATTAGACCAGAGACTTTTCAATTACTAGAAGAAAACGTAGGATCAACTCTCCAACATATAGGCACCGGTAGCAACTTCCTCAATAGGATCCCTATAGCTCAGGAAATACAATCAAGAATCAATAAATGGGATGGCATCAAATTAAAAAGCTTCTGTGCAGCAAAGGAATGAGATTGGAGAGACAGCCTACAGAATGGGAGAAAATCTTTGCCAGCTATTCCTCTGATAGAGAACTAATATCTAGAATATATAAAGAACTCAAAAATTTAACACCAAAAAATCAAATAACCTAATTAAAAAATGGGCTACTGAAGAGGCACTTCTCAAAAGAAGAAATACAAATGGACAAGTATATAAAAAATGCTCAATATCATTAGCAATCGGGGAAATGCAAATCAAAACCACACTGAGATTCCATCTAACTCCAGTTAGAATGGCAAGCATCAAGAACACAAACAATAATAAATGCTGGCAAGGACGTGGAGAAACAGGAACTCTTATACACTGTTGGTGGGATTGTAACTTAGCCCAACCACTAAGGAGATGAGTATGAAGGTTCCTCAAAAGACTAGGAATGGAACCACCATAAGACTCTCAGTATCTTTCCAAAAGAATTAAAGTCAGAATACTATAGTGATGCATGCATATCCATGTTTATAGCAGCACAGTTCACAAACGCCAAATTATGGTGTCCATCATTAACTACGTGTCCATCAACAGATGAATGGATAAAGAAAATGTATATATACACAATGGGATTTCATTCAGCCATAAAGAATAAAACTATGTCATTTGCAGGAAAATGGATGAAACTAGAGAATATCAGGCTAAGTGAGATCAGCCAGTGTCAGAAAGTAAAGATCATGTTTTCTCTCATATGTGGAAGTTAGAGAGAAAATGGGAAACAAAAGAGACTTCAGTTAATGAGGAGAGAGACCAGTAGGATGGTGGAAGGGAGTAGGAAAAGGGAGACGGGGAGGGGAAAAACAAGGCTTGAGGACAGGGGCAGTTCAAATAAAGTATGTCCATAAATTAAAGTATCACTACCAATCTCACTAATGTGTACAGGGACGGAGGAGGGGAAGCAGGGAGGGATACAGAGGGAAATGCATAAAGGGATGTGTGCATGTATGAATGTATCACCCTGAATCTCACTATGATGTAAATTACCATGTACCAATAAAAGTATAAAATAAAAAACAAGAGCCGGGCACGGTGGCGCACGCCTGTAATCCCAGTACTTGAGAGGCTGAGACAGGAGGATCGAAGGTTGGAAAACAGCTTCAGCAAGTAGTGAGATTCTCATCAACCTAGCAAGACCCTGTTTCAAAATAAAAATAAAATAGGGCTTGGGGTGTAGCTCAGAGGTAGAAGGCCCCTGGGTTCAATCCCCAGTACCCCAGTACCACAAAAAAAAAGAATCTTAGTTTTTAAGACGATAACATTGTACACTGTATTTTTTTGAAGAATGTGTGTGATTAAATAGTTTTAAAAACGCTGTTTTCCCCCCAATCACTTAATGTCTCCGTGATTTCAATGGTTCAAAAGAAATACTCAAAGATAGCCAGATTTTGGCTGAGAAATACGAACCTTGTGTGTCACAGCATTGCAGTTTATCGTGTCCTGTTCCCCATGGAACTCACCTGAACTCTGGTGGATACTGCCTCACGAGCCAGTCCACATCAAAGCAGTAGTTAAACTAGACGCAGGGAAAAGAAAAGTAACTAAGCCGCAGGTAATTCAGCCAAGTAGTTCACAAGGAGAACTGTTTAGTTGTTAAATTGAAAGAAACTCTAAAATAATAATGTACTACATATATTATTTATAAACCTGGATAGTTATGCTCCAACACTCATAAATAAGCCTAAAATTTGTTTTAAAGGAATACATAGTTAAAGGAGCTCACATAAATGGAATCGAATGCACGAGAAAATAGGTTCCATGGAAATTATCTCAGCATGCTCTGGCAGCATTTGTGCTTGTCAACGAGGTGCTACTGCATTATTCCTAACAGTCCTGAGATTAATTTCAATAAAGGGGCTTATACATGCATTCTTTTCCCCCTTGGTAATCAGAAGACAGATACTTAAGACAAAGATCTCAGAGCTTTTAGAAAAGGACATTTCTTTTCAGCCTAACATAGTAGCTGGCTCGGTACACAGGCATCTGGGGCTGGACAGGCACCATGCTTGTCACGGTCACATCTTGACCACAAGTTCCCTTGGGAGCCCCTCCTCACGCCTGGGCATTCCTGGGCATAGGAGCCCAGTCTAGTGGAGAGAGCCCTTGCCGATGCACCCCACGTCCCATCGGAGACCAGGGCTCTCAGGACCAAACCAACCAAACCAAACGAAGGGCACAGAAAGTTCTTCTTGCTTCAGGGACAAGGCCCTTTTCTTTGGCCCATTCCTACTCCTTGAGAGTCTGGACCATTAATGTGATTTATCAACTCACAGGCAGAAGCCAAGAACCTGCAGGGCACCTCTAGCTTTTATGCTCTCCTTTTTGGTAGGTGCAGTGTATTTCATATTTTTCTAAATAAAGTCAAGCTTGACTTAACTCTACCCACACCTTCACAGAGGATTGTACCGATGTCTCATGAGATTATCGGTGTCCCAGAAAGAAGTCTTTCAGGCTGGAATGTCCAAAGGGACTTCCTGGCCAGTTCTTGTGGCCCGATCAAGAGTCAGACGCTTTACCAATAGTGACACCCACATTCTATGTCGATGGCCATGGATCCTACAACGGTGGCGCTTGATGCCAGTATCCAGGCATGGGCAATCCCGGGGACCTGGACAGGACTGAGACACATGTCCCCATTGCTCATAATTGCTTATGAAGTTGTCTCTTTTCACCAAAACAAGAAACAACTTACCCATAAACTTACCTGTGCCGAAGAAACAAGCGTCCCAAATAGAGGAGATAAAATATCTACAAAGATGAAACATGTAAATATGATTCACATTCAGATAAAAACACTCTAGTCCCAACAATCCACAATTAACTTACTCGGTAGTCACTGACAACAAAGATTTGGCTCAGAAAACAATAAACTAAAAGGTTACTATGTAGACAGGCTTTAATGTTTCACAAAATAAAAAAAAATCCCTATGCTATTTAATGATATTAATTGCATGTTCTTTCACAAAATATAACACAAAGTCGGGCATGGTGGCGCACGCTTGTAATCCCAGTGCTTGAGACGCTGAGACACGAGGATCACAGGTTCGCAGCCAGCCTCAGCTACTTAGTGAGGCCCTCTGCAACTTAGTGAGACCCTGTTTCAAAATAAAGAATAAAAAATAGGGCTGGGGGTGTAGCTTGGAGGTAGAATGCCCCTGGGTTCAATCCCCAATACCGCAAAAAAAAAAAAACCCCGCAAAACTAAAATCTACAACTTCAGTACTACATGATTGGCCAATTTTTGCAACTGTCAATACAGTCACCATACCTGCTCTTCCCAGGACCTCTGAATCACTACCTCCTGCAGGCAGCCATTCACCTTCTCAGTGGTTCTGCTCTGGAGCCTGAGTGCCTGGTTCCCACAAATCTAAACTCACATTCTAGTCGGGTGTGGTGGTGCATGCTTGTAATCCCAGTATTTGGGAGGCTGAGACAAGAGGATCGCAGGTTCGAGGCCAGCTTCAGCTACTTGTGAGGCCCTCTGCAACCTAGTGAGACCTGTTTCAAAATAAAGAATAGAAAAATCGGACTGGGGGTGGAGCTCAGAGGTAGAATGCTCCTGGGTTCAATCCCCAGTACCACAAAAAAGAAATAAAAATAAATAAATAAACAAACAAACTCACATCATTGGTGTTCCTGGTCATCTCTAAGGGGATCTCCCTTGGCACCCATTCAAGCTTTCCTTTCGACAGATTTAAAGTTCCCTGCTCATGAACTACACCATGAGAGGAAGCACTCGATCACCACCAGGCTCGATGCTGACAGTGGCACCCGTGCAGGATACTACTTAGGTGCCAGACACCAGCCTATTAACTCTTACTCCTTCCAGCCATTTTCTGAGGCAGGGTTTGTTATTCCTCCTTGTAGGTGAGTAGAGTCTCCTTAGGGGGCTGCCCATGGCCACATATCTAGGAAGGGGCAGAATCCAGGTGTGACCCAGGATGGCTGGCTCTGGCTTGCTCTGATCCACTCAACTACCTCTGAGGATTAAGAACAGACTCAATTCACTTATTTGACAGATACTCACTGAGTGCCTCCTTTCTTCTACACATTGAACTAGCTACTAGAGTACAAGGGATATATATATATATATATATATATATATATATACACACGTGTGTGTGTGTGTGTGTGCGTGTGTGTGTGTGTGCGTGTGTGTGTGTGTTGTACTGGGGATGGAACTCAGGGGCATTCTACCTCTAAGCCATACTCCCAGCTCTATTTTATTTTTGTTTTGAAACAGGGTCTCACTAAGTTGATGAGAGTCTCACTACTTGCTGAGGCTGTCCTCGAACCTGCAATCCTCCTGTCTCAGCCTCCCAAGTACTGGGATTACAAGCGTGCGCCACCACGCCTGGCTCAAGGATTTTAAAAGAACAAGAAAATATTCTTAAGGAAGTTCCTACCTTATTGGAAAAATTGCACAATTAAGAGACAAACTGAGCTGGGCATGATGGTGCATACTTGTAATCCCAGTACTTGGGAGGCTGAGACAGGAGGGTCGCAGGTTCCTGGTCAGCCTCAACTACTTAGTGAAGCCCTCTGCAACTTAGACTGTTTCAAAATAAAGAACAAAAAATAGGGCTGGGGGAGTAGCTTAGAGGTAGAATGTCCCTGAGTTCAATCCCCAGTACTGCAAAAAAAAAAAAAAAAAAAAGAAACTGCAAAACCTCCTTCCCTTCAGCTCCCACCAGCATCTCTACCTTTCTAAATTCTCCCCATCTTTCAAGGACCCTTCCTCCATAAGATCTTCTAGACGACATACTACTGAGACATACACTGGAGTGTTATATCAAACAGCATGAGTTTGGATCCCAGAATGCCTGGAGTTAAGTCACAGCTTTGTGACCTTGGGCAGGCTACATAACTTTTCTAAAAGACAGATCCATCACCTGTCCAAGAAGGACCTCCGGGACATCTGCTCATGAGGCTGTTGTGAGAATTAAAGTACAGGTAAAGGCTCCTCTCAGTGATCTCAGCTGCCCCTAGACCTTGGTGCTCATGAACACGTTTCATCCCTTTCCAATGGATGGTCAAACTTGGCAGAGTTCTCTGTTTCCTGTGTTGACCTCTCACAAACAAAAACAAAACCACCCACAACTGTCTTACATTTCTTCTAAGGACCTAGATAGGAGATTCTCAAAATGAAATCTACAGAATCTAATTTGCACCAGGCGTGTAATCCCAGTACTTGGGAGGCTGTGACAAGAGGACTGCTGGTTCGAGGCCAGCCTCAGCGCACACCTGTAATCCAAGTACTTGGAAGGCTGAGACAGGAGGATCACAAGTTCAAAGCTAGCCTCGGCAATTTAGTGAGGCTTTTAGCAACTTAGTGAGGCCCTGTTGCAAAATTTAAAAAAAGTAAAAATAGGGCTGGGAGTGTAGCTTAGAGGTAGAATGCCCCTGAGGTCAATCCCCAATACCACACACTATATATATATATATATATATATATATATATATATAAATAATATGTATATGAAACAAAAAGAATCTAACTTGGTACAATATGAAATTAAACTATCAACATTTATACATCAGAGAAATCCAATATACAATTTTATATGTAATGAATAAAAACACTGTTGACAGTGAACATACTCTATTCTTGAATGTGAGCCAGAAAAAAAACTTAAAGAAGGGTAATAATGAGCCGTGTGTGGTGGCACACTCCTATAATCCCAGTACTTGGGAGGCTGAGACAGGAGGATGGCAGGTTGGAGGACAGCCTCAGCAAGTAGCAAGACTCAGCAATCTAGGGAGACTCTGTTTCAAAAACAAAAAGTAAAAAGGGCTGGGAGTGTAGCTCAGAGGTAGAAAACCCCTGGGTTCAATCCCCAGCACCACCCAAAATAAAAGGTGATAATGTCTACTGTGTGTATCTGCCATCTGCCATGTGAATGTATTGGGTCAAGCCACATTTTTGCTCCTGGTTTTCTGAATCTGTCTAGAGATGACTACACCAGAATCTGGAGGTTCTGAACCTGTCTAGAGATGACTACACCAGAATCTGGAGGCCGTCATGTCCTAAATTAACCACAGAGCAAAGTAGTGGTGAGGCCAGGAACCTGCGGCTTTGACTCTAGGGTTCCCTCTGTTGGGAGAAAGGGGAGCCACCAAGGACCTTGTTCTGATTCCTAACTGAAACATCCACCTGCACTCCAGGGCTCTTTTTTGCTTCTTCATCACAGGAACTAAAACCAGATTTTCAAGTAGTGGTTCTCAGACTTGATGGGGCATTGGGATCTCCTGGAGGCTTTGTGAAAACACTGATCGCAGGGCCTGGCCCCCCGAGTTTCACTCAGCGAATCTGGGATGGAGCCAAGAATTTGCTTTTTCAACAAATTCCATGATTTGTGATTCTGATGCTGCTAGTCCAGGAACCCGAGAGAACTACTGCTGTCAGGATTTTGTTACATTTTTTTTGCGGTATCGGGGATTGGACCTGGAGCATTTTACTTCCGGGCTACACCCCCAGCCCTACTTTTTATTCTTTATTTTGAAACAGGGTCTCACTAAGTTGTGGAGGCCTCACTAAGTAGCTGAGGGTGGCCTCGAACCTGGATCTTTCGGTCTCAGCCTCCCAAGTACTGGGATTACAAGCGTGCGCCACCACGCCCAGCCTTGTTACTTTGTTAATAAAGTATTAGGATCAAGTTTAATCTTTAAAAGTCAACAATTCTGAACACTGTGCTGTTACAAGGGGCCGAGCTGTGGGATTTTGAGAAACGTCATCCCATTGCCTGCCCCAAGTCAACAGTCTGCTGTCAAACTAATGCACTTGCCTGTCAAAAAGATTTTTCTCCCCAAGAGGAGTTAAGAACACAAAGAAGGGTTCTTGGAGATCATCCAGGCTGCCCTCCTTGATTTACAGAAGGGGAACACTGTCAAGAGTTAACTCCAATAATGGAGAATCCTCAGTGGGGCAAGGGAAGTGGTACAAGGGAAGGGGAAGGGCAAGAAAGAAGTGAACCAATGAAATTACTATCATAAACAATATATACATGTGAAAATATACCAACATCATTCTCGGTACTTCATATGGGTGGGAGGAGGCTGGGGGGGACACCAAGAGCTGTGTGCATGCATGTTAACATCAAATAGATATTCATTGTGATGTGAGACTACAGTGCACCAATAAAAACATGTTAAAAAAAAGAGTTAACTCCACAGCTCCTAGACACCCTGCATCCTTACCCTTGATGTGGAGGGCTTTGGAGTTGTACTTGGGCTTGATTCCTGAGACTCTGGTGAGGTAGAACTGGAAGGGGTTCCCTTTATCCAGCATGTCCCAAATGTCCTGGCCTTCCCCCGACGTCTCGCACTCATCCTCCTTCTCTTTGTGCCTGAGGCTGGCCGGAGGGCCGTGGTTCCCAGATCTTTGGGCAGCACCCTCTTTGGGAGAGGGGATGTCTTCCTCCTCTTTGACCACCACGTTCCCTGCCTGCTCATCATCACTGCTGGAGAGACACCAGCCCAGGTCTTCCTGGGAACCACTTTTTGGCTTTTTGGGAGGCGAGACCGCATCTGAGTTGCTGAATTTCACAGGTGATCTCTGTCTCTTGTGTGCGGCTTTCCGAGCCTCGGAACAGGTGTACTGGGGCTCGTTTGCAGCTTCCTGCCCAGCACGGGGGAGAGAAGATGTTGATGGTTTGTCCAGTTTGGGCTTCTCCTCCTCACTTTCATCACTACTGGATATGGTCCACCTCCCATAGTCACCTTCCTGAGACATATTTCTGGAAAAGAAAGGCAGAAATATCACGTCCCATTCACTAGGCCACTGGCAAAATAACGTCACCGCTCAGACTCCCTGCCAGGTGCAATACACGCAGCACTCTGTCACCTCTCAGAGGCTAAGCCCCGAGACTGATAGCAGAATCTGCTACAAGAAATTGAGGACAGCAAAAGTCCTCTTCGCCTTCTCCTGCCCTACTTTTGTCTTCCAACCGAGACCGTTTAGATGCCCTAGGAAGGAGGGATGGAGCCAAATTTCAAAACAAAACATTCTTCACCCTGAAGCTTCCACCAGGTGCTCAGGGTTAAGGCCAATTTAAGGAATTTTAAGAGTAATTCTGACTATGCTCAAATATTGAAAGTCAGTTTGGAACTCACAAATCTATCCTCATGCAAGTGCAGGCAGCCACAGCACGTCAGTGATTATGTAAGTCTCACTTTCCCAGAGGAAGCTTAGCAAGGCCCCCAGAGGATGCCACACGACCACCCGGGTACGTGGATTACCTACAAGTACTTCCATGAGGACCCAGCTAACTTCAGATAATCATCTTATTAGTCACACTGTAAACTGAACTACTAACACCTACAGAGAAAGAACTTGTACAGAAGCAAAACACTATTTTATTTTCTAAACCACATAGTCTAATTTCCACTTCACTGCTCTCAGAAGAGGAAAACACATGAAATATATACTTTGGGTGTTAGTTACAAAATGTGGTCCATTCAATGGTAAAGGGCTAAGTAGATTTCCCAGATAGTTAAAGAACAGTTCCTTAATGTGACACTTTTAACAGTACAAGACCAAAAGAAAATTAGAAAACTCAAGTCTGTGCTCTGATTATCAGGGTACCTTCAAGTTGTTTTTTTTTTTTTTTCTTTTTTGGTGGTGCTGGGGATTGAGCCCAGGAGCATTTTAACTCTGAGCTACACCCCCAGCCCTTTTTATTTTTTTGTTTGGAAACAGGGTCTCACCAGGTTGCCTCACTACATTGCTGAGGCTGTCCTCGAACCTGCGATCCTCCCGTCTCAGTCTCCCAAGTACTGGGATTATAGGCATGTGACACCAAGCCCAGCACAATTCACCTGGAAGGAACTATTTCAGTGGCTATAGTCTTGGAACTTTAAAAAAAAATTACTTAAGAACCACCTTGGGAAAAACTACTCAGGTTAGCTCTAGCTTCCTTTGAATTCTAAAACAGCTCCAAGGCAAGGAACTTATTAAGAGACACTTTAAGAGGCCTCAGGCCCAGCTACTCAGGAAGCAAAAATAAACACTCTAGTGCGTGCCTATGATCCCAGTACTTAGGAGGCGGTGACAGGAGGATCACAAGTTCATGGCCAGTCTGGGCAACTTCGCAAGACCAGGTCTCAAAATTAAAAATAAAAAGGGCTGGGGACTTAGCTCAGCGAAGGAGCACTTGCCTAGCAAGCCCAAGGCCCTGCGTTCAACCCTCAGCATTGCAAAAGAAGAACAAGAGTCCTCCAGCTGTGTTCTCTAGATTCTTCCCCATTCTAAAGTAAGCAGTGAATCTTAAAGAGTTTTGGTTGAGAAATGGTTTGGCTTCCAGCCTGAGTAAAGGAGTTGTTTAGAGAATCTTAATTTTAATATATGAAATGTTTCCTGCATTTGTGCCATTTTTGTGCAGAGGTCATGCTAATATCCCCCGTATTGTTCATATTTTGGTTGTGTTTGTGCTGCCGCAGTGAACACGATTTGCAAAGTCTTCAGATATCGGCATCACCTCTTCCCCAAGTGGTCACAAACACTGTGGCTTGTATTTCATATCAACAAAACACAATCTCCAAATCCTGAGAACTCTGCTGGCAAAGTCTTTAGCAACTGCAAACTAGAGAATTTCTCAAGTTTTCAGTTTTATCTACATTTTCTAAAACATGGTGGGGGTATTCCCACCAATAAGGTGGGTTAAAAAGAAAAGTTTTGCATGACATTTCCTAGACAACAAAGACCTTTTGGGGGGTCTTGCTCTATACATAAAAGTTTGGGGCCTGCTGACACTAAACAAATATGCCTGAGTTGTTTATCAATTAAAAGTAAATAACCCTTGCAATACATTAAGATTGTCTCATTAAATCAAGCAGGTTACCAACTCCCTCTGCCCACTGAAGAGGCACTATCGGCAAGTACCAAGATCAATCAGGAATGGACTTTTATTTTGGAGAAGTGGATCTGATTATCAGCATCAGAATTTTACTTCTGTTTCCTACAGGCCCAGGTTCCTAGCATGCCAGAGAGCTTTTATAACCAAGGCAGTTTTATGAGTGTAGAACCCAAGAACTTTCTTTCAGTTGTTTATTGCCTATTTTCCTGGACAGTGCATAGTACAGCAGAAGTCTACAGTCATACTTAGTGAAGGTGAGTGGGACCTGACATTGATTAAATCACATTATCAAAGCACCTCCCTTTCCCATTTCAATCCCATTTCTCCATTTAAATCAAGGAGAAAGCGGTAGTGTTGTAGAAATGCCTTAATCTTGATTTTGAACAAGTAGCAGGCTTTGGGCTCTTCTGCAAGCACCTGTAACACTTGTTTACTGTCAGCAGAACTATCTTACGGCTCCATTACACTTAAAATAGCAAAATAAAATGTACTTCTTAAAAGTCAGAGTTTCCGTCTTCTACAAGCACGAGTGGATTCAAACACAAATATTAAATCAACAATGGCAGATGTGTTAAGAGAATAAAACCAAAACTCAGGAGGCAGGTGAGTGAAATTTGGCAAACAGTGAACTAAGATGAAAACTTAATGAAATTCTCCCACCAAATGCCAACAGAAGAGCTGAGTGTGGTGGTGTACACTTGTAATTCCAGCGCTTGGGAGGCTGAGACCGGAGGATCCGGGTTCATGGCCAGCCTCAGCTACTTAGTGAGGCCCTCCACAACTTAGTGAGACCCTGTTTCCAAATAAAGAATAAAAAATAGGGCTGGGGGTGTAGCCTGGAGGTAGAATGCCCCTGGGTTCAATCCCCAGAATGGCAAAACAAAACAAAACAAAACAAAAATGCCAACAGAGAACCTTGTAAGATTATAGCTTTTATTAAGGACTTTAAAAAATGTTATGTATGTGAAAAGGCACTCCATGTAGGGCTGGGGTGCTTCCTCTTCCCACATCTTGCCAGACCCAGAGGGGACATCTTCCTGCACCTCCGGCTGCTCCTTCTTAGAGAGCTTGACCTCACGTGTGTCTGGGAGCCAGGCTTCTCAGTCCAGGCCCTGTGTAGCTAGTAGAGGGCAAACATGGGTCCCAATCTCAAACCCACTCCTTATGAGGAGAAAAAGGTGTAGTTGGGCAAATTAGCTGACTGCTTTGAAGTAACATGTAAAACCTGGAGGATGAAAAGGAATCAGGTAGCTAAAAGATGGGGTGAAGAGCTTTCCAGGTAGAGGGAACCCAGCCTGCCAAGGCCAGGAGGTGGGAACGAGGTAGTAATAACTGCAAGAGCAAACGGACTTAAGCAAGATCGGTAGTGGCCCAGGACAAAGGGGCGAGGGAAGAAGGCAAGTTAATGACATTGGATTGTGTGTGTGTGTGGGGGGGGGTACTGGGGTTTGAACCCAGGGGCATTCCACCTCTGAGCTACATCCCCAGCCCTTTAATTTTGAAATAGGATCTCACTAAGTTGCTGAGGCTGGCTGCAAACCTGCAATCCTCCTGCGTGCCACCATGCCCAGCAAAAACACTGGATTTTATTCTAAGAACAATAGGCATCCAATGAGAGCTTTAAGAAGGGGAGTCCCTTGGCCAGATTGCCTTTTTAAAAATACTATGTTCGCTACAATTCTGAAAGGTTTGAAGGGAGACCACGGTCTAGGCGAGGAGGCGCCTTCAGGGGCTGGGGGGGACACTGAAATCAGTGGGCATGGGGAGAAGTGGGCCGATTCGGGATGCTCTGCTGCGAACTGCCGACTTTTGCGTGCGCTCAACTGGGACACAACTCGAGGTGTTTTGTCCGGTACAAACTCATTTCACCCTCACAAGTCTATTCCTATGGACTACGATTGCCCCCCTTTTGGGGAAACAGCACAGAAGGGTTAGGTAAGAATCCGGCACCTAGTGGACGTTCAACCCGTCCCATTACTAACTGTCCGAGACCGCCACCCATGGAGGGAGGAAGATGCCGGCAGAAGCGGAGCGCACTCGGGGAGCAGTCGGCTCTGCAGCGCTCGCTGCGCGCCCAGTAAGGGGTGCTGTTACTGCAGGAAACCGAGGCACGGGCGGGAGGAGACCCCGTCCAGGGTCCCCAGCCCTGCCGCTCCCCTCGCTGTCCGCCTTCCGCCTTCCGCCCGGCAATCCATGTACGAAGTAGCCGGACTCCAGCGGCCCGCGCAGAGGTCAGGAGCAGCACCGCGAGCCTGGAGCCCGCCACCGCGGGACACGTACCTGGACACGCCGCCTCCGCCGCCGCTCGCCCCGCCCCTGCACGGCGTCTGCGCATGCGCGCGGTTTAAACCCTCCCGGTCGCGGCGCGCGCCGCGAGGCCCTGCCGCTTCCCCTTCCGGGAAGTCGGCCCCTGGGTCCTAAAGACCGCCGAATCCGGAGGGCCCGCAGGGCGCATTCCCAGGAGTGGATGTTTGGGCGAGATCTGGCTTCCTCTCACTCCTGGCTCACCTCCTGGTGACTTCTAAAAAAGGGAGAAACAAAAGGGTGTTCAACTCCTTTATGGGGGTTCTCAGGGACAGCTTCAGGCTCTCACCCTATCTGTGTCCCCAAATGAAGTCTTTCTTTTGGGGAGACAAGAACCGAGGAAAACTCGCCACCTGAGTCACCAGGGCTTGAAGCAGTCCTGTGTTTTTTTTTTTTTTTTTACGTGCTTTTATTGGTGCATTGGAGTCTTAACATTGCAATGAATATCTATTTGATGTTAACATACATGCACACGGCTCTTAGTGCCCCCCCCACCTCCTTCCACCCGTATGAAGTACCAAGAATGGTGTTAGTATATTTTCACATGTACATATTGTTTATGATAGTAATTCCATTAATTCACTTCTTTCTTGCCCTCCCCCTTCCCTTGTACCACTTCCCTTGTTCCGCTGAGGGTTCTCCATTATCAACCGGAGTCCCTTGTGTGACCCTACTACTCCTTAGGTTGGACATATTAATGAAAACATATGTCCCTTCTTTTTTGTGATTTTTTTTGTGATTGACTGATCTCGCTTAACATAATGTTCTCCAGATCCTTCTACTTTCTTGCAAATGATGTTATTTTGTTCTTCTTTATTGCTGAGTAGAATTCCATTGTGTGTATTTCCCACAATTTTGTAATCCACTCATCTGTTGATGAACACCTAGGTTGGTTCCATGATTTGGCCACTGTGAATTGTGCTGCTATGAACATGGGTATGCATATATTACTGTAGTTTTCTGGTTTCAATCCCTTTGGTATGATACCCAGTAGTGGTATAGCCAGATCATATGGTGGGTCCATTCCCAGTTTTCTGAGGAATCTCCACACTGATCTCCATAGTGGTTGAACTAGCTTGCAATCCCACCAACAGTGTAGAAGAGACCCAGTTTCCCCACAT